>RJWJ010038254.1:0-15090 GCA_004363605.1 Indri indri
CAATTTTATATCCTGATGCATCTATTTAACATCAGGTCACAGCGTATATCCGCGGAAGTAAACCATGTATGTGAGGTGCGATTGCAATTAGCAGTGAAGTTAAACATTTTTTATGTGTTTATTATTTTCAAAATTTAAATTTATTTTTGAATCCCTTATGAAATAAGAAGAATAACTTTTTGCCTGTATTATTTGTTGCAAATAATTGTTCCTAGCTTAGTTGTTTGTCTTTTAACTTTTTATAGTGTTTTTGAATGAGCCAGTTTATAATTTTTTCTTTTTTTTTTGAAGACTAGTCAAGTGCAGTAGTGAGGAGGAGGAAAGTAGTAGAACGAGGAGTTCAATCTGTAACTGTGAACAATCAAGTGAGATAACTCACTACCTTCGGACCAGCCGAGTTCATAATTTTGACTTAGTCAAATCTATCATTCTTCCCTTATGTGATTCCTCTCATTATTGCTTTTATTTTTAGAAGGTCCTTCAGTCAAATTTAGTTATTTACTCATTTTTTACAGTTTTCAAAAAGTGACATTATTTTCATGTGTAATGCTTTAATTCATCAGGAAATTATTCCCTGGGCACAGAATAAAGTGTGGATCTAAACTGACCCTCTCCCACCCTCTAGCCAATTTCTCCGACACCATTTGCTGCCTAACCTACCTCTTCTTATTGGTTTGTGAGCTTGCTTTCTCATGCATGAAATTCTTGTATTATTTGAAATGGTTTCAGAGCTATTGTTTTCCCCATCGACTTGCCCATTAACTCTTGTTAATACAGCCTTTTTACTTCCTTAGCTTTATAATACATTTACTATATAGCAGAGAAAGTGGTGTCCCTTCCTCATCCCAATTATTTTTTTTCCAAGTTTTTTTTTAGTAATCTTACTTGTTAATTTTCCAGGTGAAATACAGCCAGGGAAATTTCATCTATTTCTAAATTCTAAATGTGTTAAATTCTACTAGAATTACAGTTGGAAGAGTGATAACCTATGAATTAACCAGGAAGGAATCGAAATTTTTTCATAAGTTTTCCAGTGAAAAATGTGGATTTTTAAAGTATTTACTCAAATCTTCTTTTCTATCTCTTGTTGATGTCACACATTTATTTCTGTGGGTATTTGGTGTGTTTTTAAACTGCTATTGTGGATGGACTATTTTCTGCTGTCACACCTTCTAGCTGGTTATGTATTAATAGAAATAAATAGAAAACATTAGTAAATAATAGTAAATGGAAATATTTGACTTTTTAATGTATATTTCTTTTGCAGACAGGCTCTTTTGTGTTATTAATTCTAAAAGTTTTCGGTTGATCCCAATTTTCTGGATGTGCAATTGTATTTTTTCAAGTGATAATAATTTTGCCTTTATCTTTATTTCTACTTCTACCTCTATCTAGCTGTCTTTTTTTAAAATTGTGGTAAGAACAGATAACATGAGATCTACCCTCTTAGCAAACTTTTAAGTGTACAGGACAGTATTGTTAATGATGAGCACAATTTTGCGCAGCAGATGTTTAGAACTTACTCGTCTTGCACAGCTGAAACTTTGTATCTGTTGAAGAGCAACTTCCTATTTCCCCCTCTCCTATCCCCTGGCATTGTACTTTCCGTTTCTTTGAGCCTGACTATTCTACATACCTCATGTAAGTGGAATCATTAAGTATTTGTCCTTCTGTGCCTGGCTTATTTCATTTAGTTCTCAAGGTTTACCCATGTTGTCACATGTTCCTTCTTTTTCATGGATGAATGACATTCCATTGTATGTATGTAAGACATTTTCTTTATCTATAGGTCTGTCAATGGACATTTAGATTGTTTCTACTTCTTGGCTGTTGTGAATAATCCCGCAATGAACATGGGAGTGCAGTTACCTCTTTGAGATCCTGATTTCAATTTTTTCCAATAAATATCCAGAAATAGGATTGCTAATCCATGTAATAATTCTATTTCTAATTTTCTGAGAAACTTCCATACTGTTTTCCATAGTGACTGCACCGTTTTACAAGCCCATCTACCTATTGACCTTTTATTTCTGTCTCATGTCTTATTGCACTGGTCAGCAATTCCAAAAACAATGCTAACTAATTATGAGATAATTGGCTTTCTTTTCTCCATAGGAATACCTCTGGTGTTTCACTATTGTGTATGATGTTTGTAAATTTAAAAGATTTATTATTTTCTTGTTTGCTTTTATTTTGTTTTTGAGTTTTTTCAGAGCTTCTGGTGCAGTTCATTATGCAACATCATTGGCCCATGCAAGGCCCTCTTGTATGTGTCATGTGTGTTTATCCCATGTCTTCCTCTTCCAAAGCAACCCTTCTTATGCATTTAATGTATATCTTTTTGTGTGTGTTCTTATAATCAGGGCATCGTTGTTTTGCATGTTCGTATTTTTAGTTTACACAAATGTTATTGGATACGTCTCATTCTGTTTCTTACTTTTTTTTTTCACTAAACACTGTATTTTTAGGATACTTTCACTTTACTGTATGTTTGCCCAATTAGATGCCTCTAACACGTACATAATTCTCCAGGGTGCACATCCACTACATTTTCTCTATCTTTCCCCTAGGATCTTTCAACTCCCTGCAACCACAGGTTGTGGTGCCCTGGACACTCTTGTACAAGTGCCCTTCCGGAGCTGTGTAAGAATTTCTTTGGAACATGTATCTAGGAGTGGAATTGCTGAGTCCCGAAAATACATACACCAATTTTGACTAATAGTGCCTGACTGTTTTCTGGAATGGCTGCACCAGTTTTTGTACCTGCTCCCCCACCCGACCAGTGCACAGAAGGTCCTATATCCCCATGGATGACCTGGCCAACACATCATAGCCATACATGAAACCTGGTTTTAAAAAAAACTGGCATGACAGGAAACCCACCCTCACCCCCACTCCCTAGGGCAAACAGTCTCAGTTAATTTGTTTTCAGTCTTTCCAGTGATTACTTTCATTAATTGAAATAATATTTTGCATATTATTTAGGATAAATCATTTTGTCATGGAAAAGAAATGTCCTTCTCTGCCTAGTTTTTAAAATTTCCATCAGGATTGCATATAGAAGTTGTCAGACATTTTTGTTTGAACCTATTGATGTGGTTCCCGATAGTCACAGTTTCTTAATCTCAAATTAATCTTAATTTAGATTTCCTAAAATAGAGTCTTCTGGGTTGTGGATGGCCAAATCATCGAATGCATTTTCAAGTTCACTGCTTGCTCTTAAGAAACACTGTGTAGTACTGCGTTAAGTGATCCTGCCGCATCCCCGAGAATGGCCTGGAGAACTCAAAGCATTTGACGCTCAGTGTTAATCAGGGTCAGCAAACTGGTCTGTCACTGTTTTTGTATGTCCCAAAGCCTTTAAGAATGTTTTTTACATTTTTAGATGGTTGAAAAAAAATTGTTTTTTTTTTTTTTTTTTTTTTGAGACAAGGTCTTGCTCCGTCACTCAGGCTGGAATACAGGGGCACTGACACGGGAAAGTGACTCTCGATGCTGGGAGCCTCTTGAGGTCCAAGTGGGTCCTTGGCTTCAAGCAAGAAAGAATTCAGGAGTGAGCTGACAGCATAAAGCGAAAGTGAGATTTATTCAGAAACTACAGAAAGTCGACTCCACAGAGCAGAGGCTAGCTCTCCCTGCAGCAGAGAACCCGCCTCCTGGGTCCTGTTGCCTTTCTAGTTAAGCTACGGCTTAATTATAGGCTAAGACAGGGGAGGAATATTCATGGCAGGGGTGGTTTCTCACCACCTGGGTTGAAACTTGCTCTGCCTCCATCCTGTTTTTTTGTTTGTTTGTTTGTTTCGTTGGTTTTTTTTTTTTTTTTTTTTGCTCTTATTTAGAGTCCCAGAATCCATCCTGTTTTGATCAGGGTAATTTGAAACTTTGGTTTGAGACTTCCTGACTCAGTTAGGCAATGCTGCGGCAATGCCCAAAGCAGTACCTAAAGCAGGACCTGCCAGTTCCCTCTCTCAGCACGATCACAGCTCATAGCTCACAGCAACCTCAAACTCCTGGGGCTCAAGCCATCCTCCTGCCTTAGCCTCCCAAGTGGCTGGGACCACAGGCACACACCACCGCACCCGGCCAATTTCTTTCTATTTTTAGTAGAGACGGGGTCTCACTCTTGCTCAGGCTGGTCTCGAACAAGCGATCCTCCCACCTCGGCCTCCCAGAGTGCTAGGATTACAGGTGTGAGCCACCGCGCCTGGCCACGTTGAGCTCCTTCTGAGTGCTGAGCACAAGGCTAAGTTCTGAGGATACAGACGAAAACAGGAGCATCCCTGTCCTGAAGCTGCTCATGGACTAGTGAGAAAAGCAGACAGATAGAAAAATAATTCTGCAAGTATGAAGAGTGTCTGCTCTGCCATGTTTGAGGAAGGCTACTCCATTCCCAGCCCTCCTCCCCCGTGGCACCTGGTCATGTTCCCAGCTCCCTTGCAGCTAGGACTGGACAGATAGCTCAGTTTTGGCCAATGACACATAGAAGAGATCTGCTGAACCAAGTCTGGTAAAACTTCAGATTAAAGGTGATGCCACAAATGACACCATCACTTTCCCCCCTTGCCTGCCCTTGAATGGATTGCGATGGTGGCACTGTGGGATCTGTGGCAGCGTCTTGTGATTGTGAGGTGGTGAGCATCTGGACAAACTGGTCCTCAGTGGCACTGTCGAGCTGCCGCACCAAGCCTGGAACTGCCTACCTTTGGGGACTCCAAATTATGACATCATTATAAGTTGTTATTGCTTAAGCAGTCATTCTCAACTGTGGGTGATTTTGTGCTCCAGGGGACATTTGGTTTTCTCTAGTGGGAGGGCTACCACTGTCATCTAGTGAGTAGAAGTCAGGGATGCTGCTGAATGTTCTACCAAACACAAGATGTCCCCCTGTGTCATGGTTTGGAGACTGACTGGCAGGTTTTAACCTGCCATTTACTAGCAGTATCATTTAAGCATTTTATTTCATCATTTTGAGCCTCAATTTCCTGATCTGTCAGATAATAGTATCTTCTTTATAAACATCACTGTGGGGGTGAACATAGATAATGCATTGGAGAAGTTCCTAGCGTGGGCCATGTTGCAAATGGATATTGTTACCACTGTCGCCATGAGGGCGCCCACTGCAGGGAGCAGCTGGGGTTGCCGTGCAGCTCTGTCCAAGGTCAAAGCCATCAGGAAGGTCACCTGAGCTGTCCACTTGCAGCAGGGACCCAGGAACAACTGAGAGAGGGGAGATTCTGGGGGCCACTGGAAGCCATTGGAGGGACAGGAAGAGTCACGAGGCCGGGCAGCCTGGAGGGGAATTGAGACCTGTGGAGCACTTCGGGCACAAGACTGGACTCAGTCATTTTAAACAGCAACCGAAAGAATATTCTGAGACTGCTTTCAGGCCAGGGACTTTGGTCCTCGGTGCTGACAGGGATTGGCAGAGGGTGAGGTCACAGTCTTTCCGATACCACTCACTGGGGGGGGGGGGAGGAAGCTCCAGGAGGCTCTGTGGGTCGGATCCCCAAAACCCCGGTGGGGGCTGGCAGTTGCCAGGCAGGGGGGGCCTGCGGGGAGGGCGAGTTCGCCAGCACCAGCCTGCTCTTTGCTCCGGGATTTCCCTGTGTAAATGGTTTTGCCAGGACGGGGGCAGGTTTCTGGGAAGCAGGGATCCACACGCAGAGGGCTGTGAGTGTCCCTGGTGAAAATTCCTCTCTTCGATTTGTCACTCAGACCGGTCACACCCAGCGCTTCCAGGACGGG
Organism: Indri indri; assembly: GCA_004363605.1. Taxonomy (NCBI): domain Eukaryota; kingdom Metazoa; phylum Chordata; class Mammalia; order Primates; family Indriidae; genus Indri; species Indri indri. The sequence goes on from RJWJ010038254.1 coordinate 5,746, forward strand.
GGCCTTCTCTTCGCCCTTCTCCACTCGATGCCTTCGTTTTCGCTCCAGACCTAGGTTATCTTCTGTGTCCCGTGCTGTGTACCCAGGCCGCACAGGGGGGCAAATAGTCTTTCTAAACAAATATGCAGACTCTCGGGGAAAAAAATTCTCACCATTTTGTGAATGTGCCACTTGTCATTCATTTTCCTGTTAGTGGGCATTTGAGGAGTTTTAAGTTTTTGAGTGTTTGCCTGTTACAGATAGCACGGATATAAACACTCGTAAGTGTTGTGTGAGCAGAACGTGTGTTTGCCTTTCTGCTGTGCACGCAACTGCGAGGGCAATCGCTGGGTCAGGGTAGGGGTCTGTTCAGCATTAGCAGCGTGCCGCCCAATTTTTCAAAGTAGTTGTACCATTTTTCCGGTTGCCTTGTACCCTCTGACACTTGGCGTTGTCCGTCCGAGAAGTAAAACTCCAGCGACACACGGCAGTGTGACTGCGTCTCACAAACACGGAGTGAAAACAGACATACAGGAAAGCACGCAGTCGGATGCCCAGACACAGGCAAAAGCAATCCACGTTGTCAGCTGTCAGGGTGGTGGCAGTCATGAGGGGACCAAGGGGGCCTCTGGGGCCCCAGGAATGTTCTGTTTCCTGATCTGGGTGCCAGTTATACGCGTGTGTTCCCTTTGTGGAAATTCATCAGGCTATATACTTACGATTGGTGCACTTTTCTATATGTTATACTTAAAGAAAAATTTCAAAAAATATTCTCTCTCCATCTCCCACTCTCTCTCCCTCTGCCATCTTCCCTCCCAGCACTTGGCTGGGGACTGTCATCATCTGGGTCCCCTTCATGGCCGTGTGACCTGGACAGTTGCACAGGGCCTGCACTCAGAAAGGCCCAGCACTTGGTTTAATGCTCTGCTGTCTTGAGATTCTTTATACTTTTTGAACAAGGGCCCTTTGTTTTTATTTTGCACAGAGCCTCATACATCATGCAGCCGGCCCCGGCCATCGGGACAGGCAGCTGCCAGAGTCTATCCCCAGATCCCCAGCCCAGGACAGGGTCCTTGACAGGCCCCAAGGACAGGGCTAGGCTGCCCCTGCGGCCCCCCACAGGACAAGGTGTGGAACGGCCGCAGCAGCGTGAGGGTTCTACCTCCTGGGGAGACCTGGAAGCACATGGCCTGTGGATGGAGCGCTGGGTCCCGGGCAGGAGCCCGTTGGTGTCCGGCATGCTCTGGCCCCTGCCCTTCCATCTGCTTCGTGTGTGTGATAAAATATGCATGACATAAAATTCACCGTTTTAACCATTTTTAACCGCACACTCATTCGTAGTGCCGTACAACCACCTCCACCATTCAACCATCGCCAGAACTTTTCATCCTCCCGAACAGGAGCTCTGTGCCCACTAAATACCAACTTCCTATCTCCTCCACTTGCTTTTATAATTTGTTGTGTGTTTCTCTCTTCCCAACTACTCGTGGACCCCACGAGGGCCAGGCTGGGCTGGGCCTATTCACCCCTGAGTGGGAGAGAACATGCACAGTCCACACAGGGCCTGGAGGAAGTGCTTAACCAGATACAGGTTCAAGAAGCGGGTGAAAATACGGAATATTGTTTCACTCTTGCTTGGAAGATGGGTCACCTCTTGGGCTAATAAGTTCTCTAAATTTAGTGCTGAGATAGTGTCTAGCACACAGCTGGGTCTAAAACCTGTTTGTTGACTGCACGAATGAAGCATTAATAACTCTGCTGCCAATACTAAAATACTGGTCCTTTATAGAACACTTACCAAGGGCCAGGCACTGTGAATACACAGAAAGAGCTTAGGAAAGTGTCTGCCACTCAACACATTTTCTTCCTGTCTTTATAAGGATTACCCCACTTGGTCCTACAATTGCCCTCTGAGGAGACCATTCGTTTCCTAAGTGAGGAGCGAGCTCAGAGACATCGCTTCTCCTGCCCGGAGTCACACAGCTGGCAGACAGCTCCAGCAGGGGCGACCCCAAAGCTCACTGCTTCCGTAGCTGTTTTTCAATGTCTCTCTACTTTACTGAACCAAATAGGATTTCTAACATTTCTTGCTTTCATTTAAACAAAACTAGTTTTTCTTTTCTGATTATAAACACGTATGTACTCTGTGTAACCAAAAATCAGGCACTACAGAAAGTGGAAGTCTGATTTTTCTAAGACTTCTTAGAATGTTCTCCCCAGATCTATGGCAACTCTGCCCAGGGGCAGCAGGACCTGGAAAACACTGCCCTTTTCAGCTCTTCTTTCCAGGTTTTGTCTCCAGGTCAAGAAATATGTGTGTTGCATTGGGAACTTTCTTTTTAGATCCCTCCGTCCACATTGGTCTTCACGGAGAGCTGAGGGAGGTGTGGGGCTAATAAAACTACTTCCCCCAACCTGCGTTTCCCATAAAGGCTTGTTTTCAGTTCCACAGACTGGCCTCCCCCCCAGCCAGGCCTGAGGTGTTTTCTAGCACTGGTTTCTTGTTGGGGTTTGGGTGCAGTAAGGAAGTTGCCAAGTGAAACTGGTTCTTTCCAGGGCGCTGAGCTAAGTGTCCTATCAGTGGCAGAGGCGAAGCATGGCAGGTGGAGGCAAGTGGGCCGGCCCTCGGCTGTGGGGATTGGCTGTCCGTGAGCTCAGCTCCGGGAGACACAGCATATATGACCGTATACATATGTACGACCAAAGCATCTTCTGAGACACTCTGAAAATTGCCAGCAGCAAATAGCAGCATCTTCTCCCTGGGAGAGCTGGACCTGACCCCTCATTAGACACGACTTCCAGGCAACAGGGAACAGGGCCTAACACAGAGCCCCTCCTCTGGGGATCCCAGCCCAGGGCGGCCCAGGACAGGAGCAACTTCCACAGTCTGAGGTTGGTTGAACAGTACCCTCTGCCTTGGGCTCTGGGGCAGTGGGTAAGGTATCTTGGGGTCCTAAGAGGAGACTAGTCCTGGGAGTCATATCCTGAGCCCAGTCCCAATTCCTGCTGGGCCCACCCTGCGCCTCAGTTTCCTTATTTGTAAAAAGATGAAGCCGGGTTCAATGACATGATCTCAACTAGGTGTTACTCGAAGAGCTCTGCACTAACTCGGTCTTAAAAGCTCTGTACTCAAGTCCCGATCCTGCTTATTAGCTGCCACCCTGAGCAAGGAACTTCACTTCCTTGGGCCTCAGTTTCCTCATCTGTAGAAGGGGGGCAGCATTACATACCTCACCTGCTAGTTTCCCCAAGGATGTTGTGGAGGCCGAGTTACAGACTTTATGTGAAGGTGCACAGTAGAGGGACCCTCCAGGCAAATGGGAGATGCTATTATTACTGTAGTTGGATGAAAGTTCTGTGATTTTTGAGGTTTTTGGAAGTTAGTCCAAGGACAGGGAGATCTTATGAAAAGAACTCTGGTGGCCTACTGCTCTGTCTGATGAAGACTTAAGGGGTTGGGGGAGTATAAGCCGTGGCCCTGACCCACTCCGCATGCAGCATCGCGCTGCCCGTGGTTCTGGGTGGAGGAACGATGTGGGGGGGTGGGGTGGGGCACAGGTGTCTACATCTGGGTGTGCGAGGACGTGGGGCTCTGTGTACAGGACACAGCAAGCATGTGTGCGAATGTGATTTAGCATTCTCTGTCGGCGTGAAACAGCAGCGTTGCTCCCCTCTAAGTCCACGTGCGCATGCAGGTGTGTACCGGTGCTTACGTGAGGCCATTCGGTGTAGGAGAGAGACAGGATTTAGAATCTGGAGACGTGGATTCGAATCTCCACCCTCTGCTTCTGGCCATGGGCCTTGGGCAAATCTCTTAATGGTTCAGAGCCTCAGTCCGCCACTGCTGACCCACGGCCAAGAGTAAATGGGAGAATGTAAATGAAAAGGCTCTCCGGATGCCCGTGGCAGCATAAAGGTGAGCTGGTTTGTGTTTGCACATATCTGTGCACAAGTGTGCTCCTGTGATCCATGGGTGTCTGTGGTGTCGACTGTGGGCCCACGGGTGTGTGCCGCATGCGCACGGCCCCTCTGAGCACCGGCGTGGGTGTGTAGCAGGTGGCTCTTTGCTAAACACCTATTGTGTGAAGTGCAGGGGTGCAGAAGGGGAGTGCAAAATACCTTCATGAAATGGCACCGAGCGGTGACAGAATAACTGGCTAGATGACTAAATTAGAGAACAGTATATAGACAAGGTTAGAGCACAATTTAGCAAATAAACCAAACACAGTTAGCTGGGCATGGTGGCGCATGCCCATAGTCCCAGCTACTCAGGAGGCTGAGGCAGGAGGATTGCTTGAGCCCAGGAGTTTGAGGTTGCTGTGAGCTGTGATGACACCACTGCGCCCTAGCCTGGGTGAAAGAGCGAAACTGTCTCAAAAGAAAAAAAAGGGAGTAAAGAAAAAAGAAAATAAACCAAATGCAGCAGGACGGTGCTTGGGAAAAATAGGCGAACTTCCTGCTCCAGAGTCAGCTTTGTGCTTTCTCTGGGCGGCTGCTGTTGTTGTTAAACATGTCACTGGTGTGTGTCATGACTTATCAGAAGTCCTGTGATCTTCGGATCACTCAAGTATTTCTGAGCTCATTTGGACTTTGCTCTGAAATCCACTCTCCACCAAGGCAATAAACAGGTTGACAAGAGCAGCTGGGTTGCCATGCAATGACCCCGCTGCTGTCTTGGGGTTAGTGGCCTGGGAGCACGAGCTGGGCGGGGTGGGGTTCCCCCACAATCTGGCCAAATGTAGGTGAGCACCTTGGGCACGAAACAAGAAAAAAAGAGGAAAGGAAAAGAAACCCTCACTTTGATGAATTCTAGATAAGCAGAATTTTACACTTGGAAAAAGTCGAGCGATTCAATTTTGGCACATATAGAATGGGGGAGGTTGTTAATATTAAAACACAGTCTTCTCAGAGTGTAGAGACTCTAAGAGTCTGAGGACACAACGTCCACAGAGGTTCTCCAGGTGTCTCCCTGAGGGCGGTGGGCTTGCCCTCGCTGGCCAGCCACCCTCGCTAGGTCTTTGGAACACTAGGAGGAGGAGGAGTCAGAGAGGGCGGGGGAGAGACCGGTGGCCCAGAGGGGACACACTTACAGAAGAAGGAAGCAGATACAGTATCAAATGCTGTAGCCCTTTAGGGAGGATGAGAAATGGAAAGAGATCACTGGATTTGGAATTAGGAAGCCCTCGGAGATCCTGGAATCTCTCTTCACTGGGGACACTTTAGGACGGCTAAGGCTGCCCGTCACCCGGCCCCCTCCCTCCCTCTGCACCGCAGCAGCAGCAGCGACTGCGTAGCTCCTTTCCTGAGTGTCTCCCACCTCTCTCTGGGCTAGGGCAATGGCTATTCCAGGCAGGGGGTGGCCAGATCAAGGCCGTTTTCTTGAGAAAACATCAAGAAGGAAAACATTTTGCTGGTGGAACTGTGTTGATGTTCTGATAAGGAGTAGCAGCGTGTCCTCTGAATACAGTAAGAGGATACTGCAACCGTCAGCATGGCGAGAACCGTTTCCATAGCAATGACAGCTTCTGAAAAGATCACTGCACCTCTCTTCCCACTGGCAGGGTAAGGAAGCTCTGGCCCTCTGCGACAGGCTCCTGGAGCTACGTTAGTGCGAGAAGAACAGGGGCCGAGCTGAACAAGAGTGTCCTGTGTGTTCAGCTGGTTTTGTGGTTTTGTTATTGAACAGCTTCTCTGCCAACCACATCCAATTTGCCCCGACCACAGGAACATAAGAAAAAAGTAGAGAGAACCCTGACACTGTTTATGTTTCTGGCTCAGCTTACTTTGATCTTAAAATCAGAAAGAACTTCAACCTAAATTTATCTTCTCCTAAGACCGAGTGCTACTACAGAGAGAGCAGATGCAGGAGAGCAGTGCATTCCTGTCGACCCTTCGTACGCACATCCCCACTTCTGCCCACGCGAAGGGGACCAGAATGTTCTCTTTGGGGACACACACACTGCGTCTTGTTCATGATTACATCCCTAGCACCAAGCATGATTTCTGGGGCATAGTGGGTGCTTATTAAATGTTTGTTGAAAGAAATAAATAAGAACAAACACAAATATTTCCCTCTACCCTATTTCAGAAGCACAACCAGCCTCAGAGGCTTCAGGAACATAGTGAATTTCCATATGAGGCACAGGCACCGATTGCTAAAAGTTTCCCTGTAGCCCAGATGTTCCTTTTAAGGAACATTAAACAACAAACAAAGCCTTTCAAATTGCCTGCCTCCTCCCTGGCCCGATCTCTCGTTTCCGCCAAGGTGGTCCTAGTGTGGACACCCAGTTGTGCTGGTGGTACCCAGTGGCCTTTGGTCTTGGTGACCTGGGGCTGCGGCGTTGCCCAGTCCTCCCTCCCCCGATGGGCGCCGAGGGAGGGAAGGCGCCCTGAATGTTACTGTCACCTTCAAGTCTTTCTTCGTGTCCCCGTGTCTTTTCTTCTATGTATCGCCTGCACATTCCCATAGATTTCAGACATTTGAAATGGTAATTATAGATTCTTATTTCTGCCCTAAGCTGAACGCAGCAATAGAGACATTTTAGAGTAAACGAACCGGTTGGTGAAGGCAGGAGATACAACGGAGATACATAATTAACATCCCATGCCTCTAAATACTACATAGTCAATGTGAGCTAAACCTATAATGACAAATTAGAGTAGGCAACCCATGGTCCCAAGCTTGGTAAGAACCTCTGGGAACTCAAGTTTGGGATTCAAAGCCACCTTTTAATTTTCTTTTATCATCCACCAATGGGCAAAGGGTTTCTGACAATTTTGGCAAAACTGGAAAGCCCCAGGAGTTTCTGACGAAAGACACACAGATTGAGTGCCCTGCCCACGCCCAGGCCTGCTCACATGCTGCCCAGGCGAGGCGGTTCCTTCATCCTTTCCACTGGCAGCTGCTCCACTCTGGCTGGAGAATGGAAGGGCCCTGCTGTGCTAAGATGGGACTCACTGCGCGTTGACTGCACATCCAAAGATGTGTATGTTCCATACGGTTTACTAAGCGTTTGTGTTATGCATCTATTCGTTGATTTAATAAGAATTTAGTGCGTGTCAGTGACGTGCCAGACACTGTTCTAGGCACTCAGGACACCAGACCTAGCAAAATGGACAAAGGGGACTCTTACAACAGAATTTTTATTCTAAATCCCCCACTGCTGCTGAGGGGGGGAGTAAGGAGGGCAAGAGGAGAGCAGGGAGACTGCTCAGGAGGCGGTCGGAACAGTCCAGGCGAGCGAGGGCGGGGCCTGCACGCGGCGCGGGGACTGCGGCGGTGCTGAGGCCAGCAGGAGGGAGGAAGAGGTCAGGCACGACTCCACGGTTTTGGCCTGAGCAGTGGGAAGAACAGAGTTGCCATTTATGGAGCTGCCTCATAAAATATTCATGACAGCCCGCCAGATAGGGCAGGTCTCGGGCATGTTTCAGGTGGGGACGAGGGTCCAGAAAAGGTGTGTGAGCTGCCCAAAGTCCCCAGGCCAGAAAGGGGCCGGACCGGCCTCTGGCTCCAGCCGCAGTTGTTTCCGGTTGCTGCTGTAACAAAATGCCACAGCTCAGCTGGAACAGCATGAAGTGATTATCTTACAGTTCTGGAGGTCAGAAGGCCAAACTCAGTCTCAATGGACTGGAACCGAGGTGTGGGCAGGGCCGTGTCGCTTCCAGAGGCTCTAGAGGTGCTGCTGACCAGCTGTGAGATCTGGGCACCATCTCCCTGTGGTTCAGCATCGTTCTCTGGAAAATGGGGACAATGACACCTCCTTACCCCGGGGTCGTTGAGTAATCTAGACAACAGCTTTGAGAAAGCATCAGTACAAGAGGTTGACGTGATTCACATCAACGGACAGGGCAAAGGGCCCACTGGTCAGCACTGTTTGCCAGCCCTGGCAGTTTCCAGTAGGCCTGTCCTAAGGGAACTGTTTGTTTTGATTGTAGCCCTATGGAGAATCCGAGGCGCCCCAGGAAGCCGGTGGCAGACAGGAGAGCCAAGTCTCTGGACAGGCCACAAGCCCCCACGAAAGTCTCAGAGGCACGAGACTGCCAGCGCTGTTCCCCGCCTGCTGCCTCCTCCAGGAAGGCGCTTCGCCGGACGGCCAGTGACGGGGCCACACGTCCTGAGAGCCCGGTGCGGTCTGCCGAGGCTCAGGGCGCTGCGGCCACAGCCCTCACTTTGGAGGAGGCCAGGGAGTTTCTCTCCCGCGAGCAGAGGCCCCCGCAAGACACCAAGAAGGACAAGGGCCCGAGGCGGGCCCAGCAGGGGTGGCTGAAGACAGTGCTGAACTTCCTCCTGGGGACCGGCCCTGAGGAGCCCAGGGAAAGGGCCAGCAGGAGGCCGAAGGGGAAGGAGGGCCTCCCCCAGCCCGCGGAACCCCCGCAGGCACCAGGGGAGCCGGCCCTCGGGAAGAGAGCCACGACAGGAAGGCTGGCCGCAGGAAGCATGGTCGGAAGAGCCACGTTGCTGAGGACACCAAGGGGGCTGACGCTGAGGCGGCCGCAGGCCCAGGGGCAGGGCTGTCCCAGGCAGCTGCTGCCCTGCGCTCCAGGGAGGTGGACCTGGGCCCCGCCCGCGGGGGTGAGCAGACCATGCCTGTTCCTGTGGGGACCCCACTGCCCGACCCGAAGGGCCAGAGTGTGTTAAGCTTGCGCCACACACTCTCAACAGGGGGGACAGTGTCACGGCGTCACTATGACCCTTCTCTCAGGTAGAACAGCCCCATAGCTGACAGCTCCAGGTTAAACCACCTGAGGTTCCACCATCACTAGCTGTGTGGCCTGGGGTTGGCGAAGTCCCTCTCTGAGCCTCCATTTCTTCCTGGATAAAATGAAGATAAACCAGTTTCTCGTGGGAAGGTGTGGCCCACACAGAAAGTGCGGAGCTCGTGGTCACTGTTGTCGTGAAGCCCTCTAGTGTGAGCAGCACAGACCCAGGCGGCGTGGGAAGGCAGGGAGCAGGGCAAGGGGGTCCTATCCACCCCCCGCCGGCCCACCCGTGCTGCTGGGGTGCCGGTTCTAGGCCTTGGTTCTAGACTTGGCTCCATCGGGAATAAACTTGCCATGTGACCTTGAGCTTGAGCTGCCCCCTCTGGAACCGTGGGTTCCTCGTTCACAAATGAGGGAGCTCCTCCCCAGGGGCTTCCTAATCTGCTCCTGGGATCCGGAGCTGGGCACCCCTTGGCCCCTGCAGGGAGGTGGAGCTTTGCCCTGTAGCACTCAAAACCCACTGTGCTTTTGAGGGGGAGAAGGGACCCCAGAAGATCCGGGAGGAGGGGTGGGGGACTGAGAGGGGCACCTGGGTTGAGGCAGCCTCTTTTCAGGTAAAAACCTTGGTGGGTTCCTCATTTTTTGGTAAGCCGAGAGCTGGCTACA
>RJWJ010038255.1:0-15083 GCA_004363605.1 Indri indri
TCATCTTATAACTGAAAGTTTGTACCCTTTGATCAACATCTTTCCATTTCCCCCACCCCTCAGCCCCTGGTAACCACTGTTCTACTTTCTGCTTCTATGAGTTTGACTTTTTAAGATTCCACATATAAATGAGATCATCAAGTATTGTCTTTCTGTGTCTGGCTTATTTTACTTAGCATAATGTCCTCCAGGTTCATCCATGTTGTTGCAAATGACAGGATTTCCTTCTTTTTTATGACTGAATAATATTCCTTTTGTTTGTGCATGTGTGTGTGTGTGTATACTACATTTTCTTTATTCATCTGTTGATTGACACTTAGATTGTTTCTATATCTTGGCTGTTGTGAATAATACTGCAATGAACATGGGACTGATTATATCTCTTCAAGGTGGTGATTTTATTTCCCTTGGATATGTGAGGGTATATCCAGAAGTGAGATTGCTGGATCATATGGTAGTTTTATTTTTAACTTTTTGAGGACCCTCCATACTGCTTTCCATAATGGCTATAGACTTTGCTTTTTAATGAGCTCATAATATATTAGTTATTACTTGTAATTTTTCACTAACTGATAATAGCTAATATTTATTGAAGAATTGTTCTATGTCTGTTACTACTGCATGTAAGAATGCAAGTAATAGAAACCCAATTTGAAATGAGTGAAGCAATAAGAACGTATGTCGGCTCACCTAACTTGCAGTCTAGATGCTTGATGATGTCACAGAGAAACCAGGTCCTCTCTGTTTCTGCATGCTACTTGACACGTGTTGGCTTCCTTCTTTGAGTGGTTTCTCAATCAATGGCTGCAGCAGCAATCGAGATGCATGCTTCTTCGTTTACATCCAGCCAGTGTAAGAGAGATTGATTAACCACAGTTCCTTTCCAGAAGACCCCAAGAAGTTTCTCCTGGTGCCTCATTAGCCCAAATTGGCTGAATCTTGCCTATCTTTGAACAGCCAGTGTGACTAAGAGTACCATGATTCACCTGAATTGAAAGCAATTCAATCATGGGAATGATGTTCAGGAGTCACGGTTCCTCTCCATAGCACTCAGGGCATTTTTAAATTCTGCTTTGTCATCTACTTTTCTTATTTAACAGCATATTATAGACATTTTTCAATTTTTCTTCTAAAATGTAGCTTATAATAATTGCATTATTCATTTATTCAATATTCAATATAATTGACATCTTAACTCTTGTATCAGGGAACCTAATAGGTACAAATAAATTTTTAGAATGAATCCTTCATTATCCAGCTCTTGCTCCTGATATCTGAATTCTGGGAACAAAATAGAGTAAAGCAAATTTTTGATAAATGCCTCACTATCTAAACTCTCACTATTCACTCTCTAAAACTCAGAAATCAGGCCAACTGTCATGGCTCACATCTGTAATCCTAGCACTTTGGGAGGTCGAGGCGGGAGGATTGCTTGAGGCTAGGAGTTTGAAAACAGCTTGAGGAAGAGCAAGACCCTGTCTCTACAAAAAATAGAAAAATTAGCAGGGTGTGGTGATGCATGTCTGTAGTCCCAGCCACTTGGGAGGCTGAGGCAGGAGGATCATTTGAGCCCAGGAGTTTGAGGTTGCAGTGACCTAGGCTGACGCCACGGCACTCTAGCCTTGGTGACAGAGCAAGACCCTGTCTCAAAAAACAAAATAAAATAAAACTCAGAAATCAAACAGAGTTAGATAATGCAGTATGCCTCCCTACACAAATGTGGGTACTAAATAGATTCAGGTAGTGAGGAATACTCGCATATGCCAAGTGCTGCACTAGAAAAACACTGGTATAAATGAAAAATCAAACAAACCCTGTCCTCATAGAGCTTAAAATAGAGTGTAGAGACAGACATCAAACAATAATTATGCAGGTAAATATTAATTATTAAATAATGTTGCTAAGTGCTATAGAGGGAAACAAGAACAGTCAGTGAAAATGAGTGACCTGGTGTCTTAACCTTTTCTGGTGGGTCTGGGAAGGTTAGCCCAGGAAAGTAACGTTTAGGCCAAGATAAGAAGAATAAGTAGGACTCGGTTAAGCAAAGAATAGAGGAAAAACATTCCATCATAGGAATGTGTCATAATTTATTTAACCAATCCCCTATAGCTGAATATTTGGATTTTTTTTAACTTTTGCAAACAACTATAGTAAATATCCATGTGTCCAAATCATTTGTAAAACTCTGAATATTTTCTCAGGAAGTGAAGTTGCTAGGCCAAAAGATAGAAACATTTTTAAAGCTTTTCTTCTTTTTTTAATGATTTTACTTTCCCACGAGTAATGGGTGAGACTGCCCATTTTCCCCATGACCTAATCAATACCCAGCATTATTTTGTTTAAGACATCAACAATCTGATGGGAGAAGAACCGTTATCCCTTTTATATTTGTATTTCTTTGAACACTAGTTAATGAAGTTGAGCATTGTTATATTTGTTTTAATTTTTGCTTCTCCTTTAAATAATATTAGCTACTCACTCACGAGCAAAATGATGTCTGAAAAGCCTACTTATTACAGCATTTTTTCCCTGTGAGTCATTTTGGAACGATATGGCTTTTTTTTTTTATAGTAGTGGGAAGTTTGGAAACTACCTAACCGTCCATCACTGTGGTCTGGCTAGGTGAAAATAGTTCATCTATGCAATGGACAGCTCTATGTATCCATTTTTTTAAAGAATACAAAGAAAGAAGAAGCTAGAGCTTCCAACTTTTCAGCATATGGAGGGTGGTGCCCAGAGAGGGCACGGAAGTGCCACACCTCTTCCTCCATATCCTGCCCAGTGCATCTCTTCCATCTGGCTGTTCCTAAGTTTCCTTCTTTCATAATAACCTGGTAATCTAGCAAATTAAAAAAAATAATGAGAAAGCTCATTATAAAAGAGATTGCTAAGAGGAAGAATGAGGGTGCAGAGCAGTGTGCAAAATATAAGAAAGGTGGCACAAGAGTGAATAGGAGATTTTTCCTCTATACTCATTTGTACTTTGAAACTTTGATTTACATGACTGTATTGCATATTTAAAATTAAATACTTTAAAAGACAATAATAGTGGCTAGTATCTTATGAGCATTTCTTATTTGCCAAGCATTTTGCCAACAACTCTGTGTATATCACCAGTAACTTCCCTACTTCACAAATTTTGACTCAAGCGTCCACTCTCTGATCACCGTCTCCTACTCTCCAACTCACTCCAGTGCCCCAAACCCTGCAATTCTTCAGGCTCATCAAACCTCCAGTCTTTTGGCCCTTTCATCATTCGCCTCCTGTCCTCCCTCGCCTCCAGCAGCAGAGTCTCATGTGCATGATTATACTGGCTTCCTTACCAACACCCCAATTCCCTTGCCCTTCTCTCTATATCCCCACATGCCTGGCAAAATCCCACCCTGGTTAAACCCAACTCTTTCCCACACTGTCTAGTGCTATTTCTACAAGCTCACCTGCACCTGAACACAAAACCATTGTCTGGCCTGCAGTTACTATTGATGAAGTGCTTCTGTCTAAGTCCGGCCCTTCCCCTCTCTTCCAGTCCTCTCCTGCTTTTATACCCTTCTTCTCTGACCGACTACCAGATCACTCTGGTAGCATAGAAATGGGTTCTACAAATGGATATACAAATGGGCTCTAACCTCTCCTTTTCCTCTCCCCACATTTCCTTTCTGCTTCCTTTCACAGCAAACCAAAAGGAGCTGTAGCACTTTACCTGTTTCTCAGCTCCCATGAACAGTTCGACACACTCCAGTCTAGTTTCCAGCCCCGCCATTCCTCAATGCAGGGCTTGGCGAGGCCAGACTCTATATTGCCAAGTCCACCAGTCACTGCTCCGTCCCCGTTCTCCTCAATCCTTCAGCAGAATCTGGTAGTCTACTCTTTCCCAAATCACTTGCCTCTTTTCACTTTCAAGATTCTACATACTTCTGATTTTTCCCTTGTTCCCTTCTCAGTTTCATCTCTAAATGTTGTAGTATCCCAGGGCTTGGTCCTAGGCCATCTTGCCTTGCCTATGTATGGTCTCTCCCCAGGCAACTTAATATACCATTTATTTGCTGATGCCTCCCAAATGTCTGTCTCCAGACGTGCCATGTTTCCTCATCTCCAGATTGTCTAACAGCAGCCATGCCAGCATCTTTACTGGCACATCTAACAGGCTTCTCAAAGTGTTATGACCAAAGCAGAATCTGGATTCCCCACCCCTACTCTCCCAACTCTGCCTTCTCTGGTCTTCCTAAACTCAGTAAATGGAAATCCCACATTATAAGTCAAAGTCCTGTTGGAAGACAGAAGCCACGTCAGTTGTTTGAACAGAAAATTGTTAATTAGATATAAAGTTATTAATTGAAAAGGTAGAAAGAGGACTCTAAGATATCATGGAGACAGCAACTGCAGGAAGCAAGTGTCACCCTTAGGGCTGGGGGAACAAAAGGAAGAGGTTGGATTTATTAACACTTAGAAATTTAAAGAAGGGGCCCTGCAGAGCTGGAACTCCAACCTCTGAGGAGGGCACTCTGCTTGGCTGGTGCTGCTCTCTCTCCAAGGAGGGCATGATACAGCCAGTTCTTCAAGCGTTGGAAAAACTATGACCTGGATTCAACTGTTGCTGTGGTGGAACTTCCGCTGTGGATGGAAGAAGCTTTTCTAAGATCATGAGCTCAAAAACAGGAAGCAGATGGGGGGGGGAGCAAGTCCTCTTTTTCCTCCTCAGGCCTTGCATCCCCCTCTAGCACCCAAAATTGACAGGGTCTACCAGGGAGCCAGCCAGCAACACAGAAAAGTGGTTTGCAGAGTCCCAGCCCCAGTATCACAAAGTGGAGTATAGAAGGGGGGTGGGGTTGGAGCTGAAGATGATAACCTGTCACAGCCACCTGCGTGGCTGGTCAAGGCAAAAGGCTAGGAGTGGTCGTTGTTTCCTCTTTTCGCTCCTCCTATCCAATCCATCACCATATCCTGAAAATTCTGCCTCCAAAACGTACCCTAAATCTGCCCACTTCTGTCCAGGCCCACTGCCCATCCCCAGCCCAAACCACCATTGTCAATGGCGGATGACTGCGGTGGTCTCCTACCTGGCATTCCTGACTCCTTGCCTCTTGAAATGTGTTCTTCTCACAGTAGCCTGAATGATCTTTGCAAAACATAAACACTCTTTTTTTCTTGTTGTTTAAGATTCCACATATAAGTGAGATCGTACAGTATTTTTCTTTCTATGTCTTGTTTATTTCATTTAGCAGACTATCCCCCAGGTTCACCCATGTAATCATAAATTGCAGTATCTCCTTTTTTAAGACCTGAATAATATTCCATTGTATATATGTATATACATGACAATTTCCTTATCCATCCATATTCATTGGACACTTAGGTTGTTTCCATATCTCAGCTATTGTGAAAAATGCTGCAATGAACATGGGATATATCTACAAAGTGTTGATTTTGTTTCCTTTGGTTACATCCCCAATAGAGGGATTGCTGGATCATATGGTAGCTCTGTTTTTAATGTTTCGAAGAAGCTCCACACTATTTTTCATAATGGCTGTACCAATTTACATTTCCACCAACAGTATATAAGGGTCCCCTTTTCTCCACACCCTCACCAACTCTTGTAATCTCTTAACTTTTTGACAATAGCCATCCTAACAGGTGTGAAGTGATATTTCATTATAGTTTTGATTTGCATTGGTGATTTCACTTATAGCTGAATCTTTAAAAAAAAATGTCAAATAGGAATAGAGTAGAACTGTGGTTACCAGGGGTGGGGAGGAAGAGGAAACAGGGAGAAGTAGGTCAAAGGGTACCAATCTGTAGTTAGGTGGGATGAATAAGCCTAGAGATCTAATGTACAGCATAATGACTACAGCTAATAATATTATATAATGAAAATTTGCTAAGAGAGTAGATTTTAGGTGCTCTTAACACACACACCTGCACCCACACGCAGGTAACTATGGATATGTAAATTTGTTTGACTGTAGTAATCATTTCACTATGTATGTATGTATATCAATCTTCTTGTACATCTTAACATACACAATAAAAATAAACCACAACATAAACACTTTAATGGTTTCCCACTGCACAAAGAATAAACCTAAACTCCTCACTGTGGTCTGGATTGCTTCTCTGGCTTTGTCTTTACCACTCTAGCCATGCTGGCCTTCTTTCTGTTCTCTGAGCATGCAAGTTGGACCCAGCCCCAGGCATTTATCTTCCTCTACCTGAGCCTGTCTTCCCCACCTTACCTCCTTCAGAGAGCTGGCTCCTTCTCATCATTTAAACCTCGGCTCACATATCACCTTTTCAGAGAGATCTTCCCAGACTGCCTCCTCTAAAATAGTGTCCCAGGCCAGGTGTGGTGGTTCACACTTATAAACCCAGCACTTTGGGAGGCCAAGGTGGGAGAATCACTTGAGGCCAGGAGCTCAAGACCAGCCTGAGCAACATAGTGAGACCTTGTCCCTACAAAAAATAAAAAAATTAGCTAGGTGTGGTGGCACACACCTGGAGTCCCAGCTAGAATGGAAGTCTGCAAGAATGGGGACTTTATTCACCACTCTATCCTCAGCACTGGGATAAATGCTAGCAAGTAGGGTGCATTTAATAAATATTTGTTGAATTAATGAATCTCAAATAGTTCTCAGAACAACTTTTCCCCATCATACAGATGAGGACATGAGGACACAGAGAAGATAAATTGCTCAATAGCAGGGCAAAAAAAGATTTGAACCTACGTTTTTTAACTGTGGTCAAAACTCTTAACTTTAAGACCACATTTTTAGCCTTTAACTTACAGGTGTGATACCTAGATTGCATGCTTCACTAAAGGAACAATTTTCTCTCATGAGAAAAATGTCCATTAGCTTTTCACAATCATGTGCTCTACTGTGGAAGCAGCCTTTTCATTGCAACTTCTAGAAGTCATGATGGAAATTGACAGCTGGCTTTTTTGAATGAGCCGGGCTGATTCTTTTAAGAAGATATAATTTTTCTAAATGCTGTCATCCACAAATAGGTTTTAGGAAAGAACACCATAGGTGACATAAATCTTCCTTTCTGAAAAATAAAACCGTGGGCCGGATTCAGATTAGTAAATGGAACACAATTAGTTCCTCTGAGCTTTCATCTCAATTATTTCTGCAGATCTCGGTTGGCTACTCAGAGTCTAACTGATCTACTTTCTCTGTCACAACTCTCTAGTTCACATGAAGATGCAAGGAAAACATTCTCAGATCTTGTAGCCCTTAAAAAAAAAAATTCAAGTTATTACTCTGAGAGGGATTTCACAGAGTAATAACTGTGATGCACGTTCTGATTTCCAAATCCTATTTAAACAAGGTAGAATTGGATTTCCCATGAGTATGCCAGCCATAATGAAAGGTTGCTAAGAAATGCTTTATATCCATCAAAGAACCACTTTGGGGAAGTGGAGCCATGGGTGTTTCCCACTGCCCCAGGCTCTAAATCCCTTCTAAACTGGTTCATTTTAGCTCCTTGGGTATTAGCTCGAATCATACTGGAAAATCTCTGCAAGATGAAATGGTAATATGTTCCTAAATTATAGGATTATTTTCTGTGCTTTGAGCATTTAAAGTATCTGCATGAATTAGCTGTGAGCAAATATTTCAAGATAGAGTCTACACTCATTACCTCGCCTCTTATAAAGCTGACAATCTTTCAGATTGCTAAGATTTCCCACCAATAGATCTCTAATTTATGCAGCTCCTCACTTTCCAGTAATTTCTTCCATCAGAAATTGGCCTATGACAGAGGAGTAGATGGCTAGGGAACCTGGAATGCCTTTAATGGGACATATGAGGAAATAAATTCTGCATACTTTAGGAAGAATATATAACATACTGCAAACATGCTGACCATGTTCTGATTTCCAAATCCTATTTAAAATTTTCCTGGCCTATGTCTAGCAGTGGCAAGAAGGTATCGGACGGTGATTGCCTTTTACTCTTCTTGCATAGTTATGCTGATCTTGAACATCAGTCATCGCTTTGGACCAAGCACCAATTTCCTCATTACAGCATGAAACCCCAATAACTCTGTTATTCCCCTCATACCCCAGTGCCAGGATTATGACAGGGTACGCCTCTTTTTTTTTTTTTTTTTGGCTTTGTTTTTACGTTTTTAACATCCTAGGAAATACTACACTGCAACATTTTGCATTATCAGATTGGCAAACAGTAAAAGCCTGACAATAAGGAGTGTTGACAAAGGTGTAGAACAATGAGAACATTCATACAATGCAGATGGAAATATAAATTTGTTAATCCCCTTGGAAATCATGGAGATGTTTAGAATACTTGAAGATCCACATAACCTCAGACCTAGCAATACTACTTCTAGGAATAAACTCCGAATGTTTACATAAGAGAACACTTACAAGAATGTTCATTACAGTTTTATTGGTAATTGTAAAAATTGAAAACAGGACCAATTTCCATCAAAAGTAGAATAGACAAATTGTGATGTATTTAATACAATAGCATAGTCTATAGCAATTACAATGAATTTATTAGAGTTGCATGAAACATGGTCACATTTTTATTATAAAATACAATGTTAAACAAAATTTTAGCATTGCAGAAAGATGGGTACAGTATGATACCATTTGTATTATCTTTAAAAACATGCAAAACAATCATCTGTGTTGTTTACAGATATAATATTACGTAGAAAGGGTGTAAAAACATGAATGGAATTGACAAACACCAAATTCAGTGTATTTAGGGGTTTGACTGGGTATTCAGGGAAATTGGGCAGAGAATACAGGAGCATCAAATAATCTGTAATTTACATATTTCCTAAAACAAATACAAGATCTGAAACAAATGTAGCAAAATTTTATATAACATTTTACAAAGTTGGGCTGTGGATATATGGATGATGCTCATATTATTCTCTACAATTCCCTATTCTTGAAATGTTAGTGAAAAAAACATTACTGCTGCGGGTCATTTATTTTCATTCAATAAGCACGTGTTGAGCATCTTCTATGAGTCAAGCATTATGCTAAGTGCCAGGAGCCAGGGTCCCTGTCCTCAGAGGACTTAAAATCAAGTGGAAACGGATCCTGAAACCACTCCCTCTGACCCCCTGGCAATTAATTTGTACCTTCTGCCTTATATTATGGTTTCAGGTTTCATGACATTTTTCCTTCTGTGGTAGTGTTATCCAGTAGAACTTCCCACAGCAATCAAAATATTCTGTATCTCTATTGTCCTTTGTGCTAGCCACTAGCCACCATATTGCTATTAAACTCTTGAAATGTGGCTAAATGTGACTGAGGAACTGGAATTTTTAATTCTAATTAATTTTATTTTCAAATGCCTCATGTTCCTGGTGGCTAAGATATTGGACAGCACAGTCTACCATACCGTACAGCACAGTATATGCTCTTTGAGGCAGAGAAAGTTGTCCTTCTCATTTTTATAACCCATGCCTCAAGTCCCACTTTTACTCTCGTAGTACCTAGCAAGATACTGTATCTCATAGAAGACATGCAATAAATTATCTGTTGAATTGGATTCTAGAATTAAGTCCTTGTGGTGCCATTACCTAGCATGAGCTCCAGGGAAATTCACTTAATCTCTGCATATTCAATCATTTATTTATTGAATGTGTTACTATACCTCAGTTCTGTGATGAGCTGAGGGAATATAAAAATTAAAAAACCATAGCTGCTTTCCTTGAGGAATTCATGGTCTTGTCTGGGCAATAGTTGTCTTAGAAATAAAATGAGGAGGTTAATCCTGAAGATTGCTAAGATATCTTCCAGCCTTAACATTCTACAAATACATTCATTGTGTGCCTATGATCACTTTGAGAGTATGCAAATTGCCAAGAAATCAATAAAATTAAGACAACTAAACTTGTCAAGAGCTCTTTGGTCTTATTTATTTATTCATTCATTCATTGAACAAATATTTACTGAACACTATGGATGTTTTGATGTCTCCTCTCTATCCCATTGGTGAGAGAGCAATTCTCGCCCAAGATTATGGGGATGGCCCAACACACAGGGCCTGACACTGGACAGTTGCGATTAACAGCAGTTTATCAGTCACAGGTAGTCACCATCGGGGGAAGGAAGGTACTGGATGCCACACAGGGGTTGCACTAGGGAACGGAGTGAACAACCAAGTGCCATGGGGGCATGATTTGTAGCATCAAAGGAGTTCCTGCTGGAGGATGTGATTAGCTGTTCGAATAATTCCATGGGCTGGCAGGAAACCCGCTACTCAGAGAGAAGCAGGAGCTGTGCCTGGTCCATTTGATAAGGAGGGTTGTTTGGCTCTCAGGGGAGAAGAATGAGGGAGAGGAACTTGCAATTAGGTCATTCGAGGCCCTTTTGATTTTACCAGATGTAAAGGCAACACATAATATTGAGCCCTAATTTTAAGTTTTACACCATAATGTGTCAACTGTTATGCTAGGTGCCTTCATGGAGCAAGACAAGAACACCTGGTTCCTGCCCTCATTGGTCTTATAGTTTGAGTTTTAGGGACATTGGTGGAATTAGTGGACCATAACGTCTTTTTTTTTTTTTTTTTTTTGAGACGGTCTCACTCTCTCGCCCTGGCTAGAGTGCCATGGCATCAGCCTAGCTCACAGCAACATCAAATGTCGGGGCTCCAGCGATCCTCCTGCCTGGAGAGTAGCTGGGACTAAAGGTGCGCACCATCACGCCCAGCTAGTTCTAATTTTAGTAGAGACAGAGTCTCGCTCTTCCTGGTCTCGAACTCCTGAGCTCAAGTGATCCTCCCGCCTCGGCCTCCCAGAGTGCTAGGATTACAGGCTGTGAGCCACTGCACCCGGCCTATAATGTCATTTACAATAGAGACGTTTGTTCCCATCTCCAGCTCTGCCATGGATCCCAGAGGGCCCGATAGCCTGGAGAATGGGGAATGGCTCCTTTTGGCCACTAGAGGGCATTTCCTGCTTTCTGCACAGGCCCCTGTTTCCTTGGGTTTTCGCTAAAATTGTGAGTTCAGTGCGTATCAGAACTATTTGGGAAAATTTTAAAACAGAGCTCAACCTCCAAAGATTCTATTCAGTAGAAATAGAGTTGAGCTTTGGCCTCTGTAATTTGAAAATGTTTGCTGTGTAATTCTGATAGGTGAGCACAGATGAACAGCCAAAGGTTTTATTACGGTGAGGTAGCCCACGTTCCGATTTTCAGGGGTTGGCATTTTAGAGTAAGAAATAACATGAGGACTCCTCACATGTTTTTCTATGTGCCATGTGTAGTTAACCCATCACTGCCTACATGACTGTGATTTTTGAGTTAAATTTTAAAGTAAAACGTTTTTCTTTTTTTCTTTTTTTAATTTTAGTAGAGATGGGGGTCTCCCTCTTGCTCGGGCTGGTCTCAAACTCCTGAGCTCAAGCGATCTTCCTACCTTGGCCTCCCAGAGTGCTGGGATTACAGGTGTGAGCCACTGCGCCCGGCTTAAAGTAAAATTTCATCATTCTTGGGTTCAGGATTTTATTTTATTGATTTTTTGATTTTCAATTCTTATTTTTGTCATATCCTTTGAGCTCCAGATGTAAAACAGACACTAAGAAAGCCAGCAGAAGTAAGGAAAGGTGAGGAAAGATGAGACCTGTTTTGAAAACAAAGTTTTAGAGAAACCATGTGACCAGATTGCATTCTTGAGGGGCCTGGCACACGGTGACATCCAACACCCATGATCAACACCATTAATACGCAGCAGTGTGTAGCACGATATTATGCCTCCTGGCAATTCATAGAGATCAGAGCGATATGTAAAAACACTCACTATAATGTGTTTTTGTCGCATGAGGAGGTCTTATCAGGTGGCTGTAGTGTGTACTGGTCACCTGTAGAGTGCAGGTCTCTTGGGGGACCGAGTCCCTGCCCCAGCTCAGCACACACCAGCTTTGTCACCGTAAGACTTATGACCATTGAGTCCCTGTTTCTGCAGTATTCTCCCCAAGATTGTTGGGAGGATCAAGATAACATATGTTAAAGTCATTTATAGTTATTCCTAAAACCAAAACAGCCCAGATCTCAGCAGACTCAGCCCATGAGTGCCAGCAAGTGACACTGATATTCATACTGAATTATAAAGATGTCCTACCTAAGACGGAAGGCCACCAGGCTCCCCTGGTAACTTGGGGCTGCCCTAAGTCTAAATACAAAAGCTACATTGAGTTTTGAAGCAAAGAAGAAGTGGGCAGGTCGGCCCTGTCACCAACTCCGGGCTGTGCTTGTCATCTAGATTCCTAAAGCCCTACGCTTGGAAACCAGATGCTTTGGTTTTGGCTGTAGACGAGCCCCTGTGGCCAGTGTGAACCTATGTGAGTACTGGGGGGACGGGGAGAAGAGGCAGGATATATTATGCCTTCCCCTTCTATTTTCCTCATCCACCCTCCCCCATCTCTCTCCCAAGCCAGACACAAAATTCTTCTCTTCTCCCTCTGCTCAAAACACAAATGCTCTCAAGCATTCAGTTCTGCAAGTAGATACCTGAAGGAGCCACCCGCCTGCAGACAGCTCCAGTTTGAACAGCATCTGGGCTCAGGCAGGGCTCCTTGCGACACCCAGAGATCTACAGGGTTATCATCCCCATCTCCTGACTTGCTCCCATCTCATTCGATTCTGAAAAACAGGAAGTAAAAGGCCATCGTAATTGGAAACGACCTGATTTCCCATCCCTTTAACACTGAGTCACCGAGTCTTCAGGTGTTCTCTTTCTGTTAAAGTTTGTCATGGTGGTTTTTTGCTCTGATTGTTGCTTTGTTTTGATTTGTGAGTGAAACAGGTTCCCTTCGGAATCTTGAGTTCTTGAGTGATATATTTATGGTGGCTTGTTTTAAAATCAGTGTAATTATTTCATTATAAAATATGCCATGAAACAAAGTTGAAAGGAAGACTCCAGGCAAGAGAACCACAGAGTTATTTAAGGATTATAGACTTCCTTTCAAAGCGGTTATGCTAAATTATGAAAGATGCACTCCCCGGGAGACAGTGCAAGTTCATCTAGAAAAGGCAAGCGTTCCCCTTTCAGGTAAGCTGACAGTTCATGTCTGCACTCCTGAGACTTAAAAAAAAAACAACCACAAAATACTATTCTATTTATTAATTGTCAGAAAAAAATGTTTCCCAGGGCTAAATTATAAATGTTCCCTTTCAACCAGGATGATTAAATAATGAAGGACAGTGTTATCTGGTGGACAGAGAGCTGCCAACTGAGCTGGGGCCTCACCTGGCCTAAGAAGTACTCAGTAGCTCCCTTTTAAAACCCAGTGTAGGAGGCTCATTTACGAGACTATGCAAATCAGACATTCCCCAGCGTTTGCTTCTGAATTACTCACTTGTATCACTCACCCTACCGTTCAGGAGTAGAACAAGAATTCACCAAATTGTAACTTGAATGAAGTTGTCTGTCCCAATGCCCGGGACGTCCCACGAAATTGGAAGTTTTCTCCAGAGGCATGGGTGTGTCAGGGCGTGGACTTATAAATGATCCTTTCTTGAACTAAACACGCGATTAGAAATTCCATACCAGATATGCCTACTTGAGATGGTGCAACCAAAAAGAATCATAACATTTATATTAAAATGATAGCAAATAATTCATTATGAATCTCACCGCCCTTTTTCATAATTGTCCTCCATTTATGCAATACCTTTCTAGGCAAATCAAGCTTCTGAAGAGAATCTGAAAAAGTGGAGGCTTTTCTTGGTTTATAAAGCCAAGCCGGAACTTTAGCAGCTAGTGATAATAGCTACCATTTTATTGAATGCCTGCATTCGGCTGGCAGGCACCTTCCTAGGCATTTTACACTTGGTATCTCATTTAACCTCCTAACAACCCCCTAACAAACCTGTTTCACAGATGGGAAGCCAAGGCTCAGAAACTTGCTCAAGTCACCCAGTAGGAAAGGATGGGTAAGGCACCTGCGTGCAGCCGTGCAAGTCTTTCGCTGCCCCTAAAAACCCAGCCAAGGAAACACTTAGAGACCAAAATCCAGCCTGTGTTCCACTTGCCTGGCCACATACCAGCAGGCCCGCACCCGCCCAGAGAGGAAGCTCTTTTCTAATATGAGCAAAGGCACCATATGGACTAGCAGCAGTCCGGAGAATAGAACCTAAAGTCCAACCTGTTGAGCTGATTCCAGATTCCCTGTGCTTGACACTGTACTACATTGCCAAGCACACTTTCCTGCCTCAGAGGGTCCCAAACTCTTCCATTCTTTTCTACTGGCTGGGCTTTGGGGGAGACACAGGAGGAAGGATCAGTCTATCTCCATAGGGGAGTGGATAGATGCCCTGCAACGTTTGGAGTAGCCTGGTTTTCTGGTTTGCTGGGAGGGGTAATGATGGGAGCGGCAGCAAAGCATTGTCCTGGAAACTGCCAGAGGCCTGACCCCTGGGCGGTTTTCCTGGCCTGCTTTATGGAGCTCACCCAACTGCAGGAGGCGGGAGGCAAGTTGTCTGGATGAATGGCCGTAAATGCTCTGATGGGAGACATCGCTGCAGTGCAAGGAGCTGGGAGACAGGAATCCTCAGGCCGCCCTCACGGCAAGCTGCCATTTGACCTTTGACCTTCACTTAACCTCAATGGCTTCTACTTTCCCAACAGAAAATGCAGACAATGATAATAGGTGCCCGGAAAGTCCCCAAGGGAATGGTGCTCAGATGTAACACTAGGAACATTTTAAAGCAGGCAAAAGTTATCTTTGGCACTTACATCATCTGTCCTGCTCTTTCTGCTCAATTTCTCTTTCCCCAGCATTCTCTTTCCATGGGGGGAGGGGAGTGAACTGATAAAAACCAAGTAGCATTGTAGATGTTAGGGATTAAAAATATTGACTTTCGGGGGGGAGGGAAGGCCACGCCTTAAACCCGCACTTGGGTGAGGCAAAGGCATAAAGTGTAACTGTAGTGTTTGTACCCTCACAATACCCTGGAATAAAATAAAATAAAATAAAAAAATATTGACTTTCCCCAAACTATCTTCATCCCAAAGAAAAGGCAAGGAGGGATTTGCCCAAAGGATTCAATGGCTATTGGGTGAATTTTAGCAGCTGGTGAGGTTTCAGTTCTTCCCAGAGCC
>RJWJ010038256.1:0-15076 GCA_004363605.1 Indri indri
TTTTTTCTCCACAGTACTTATTACCATCTATTATATATTTTATAATTATATTGTCTGTCTTCCCACATTACAGTGTAGGCTCCATTAGGACAGGAAGTTTCATCTCTTTTGCTCAGTGTCTAAAACAATACCTAGTACATGGTAAGCAATCGATAAATATTCGCTGAAGCAATAACAAAGTCATGCTGCACCGATGTGTTAATGATTTCTGGTATCCTAATGGGGATAGCCTAGGCGCAATCCATGCCCCAAACCACAGCTGTCTAACCCAAAGAAGTAACTCTAATAGAGGGATATCAGACCATATAGATTGAGACTGTAGCTCCAAACAGCTTAGTAGTGAGATATTTGGGGGTGGCTGAGGCCTTGTGGTACCCCTCAAATTACACTGCATTGTTGACTGCTACATGAAAATGACTTAGGCCACTTACTCACTATGAGTCACAGGAGTTGTATGGCTGCCAACAAAAAAAAAACTAATGCAATTGTTGACTACGTCGATAATATTTTTTTTTTTTTTTTTTTTTTTTGAGACAGAGTCTCACTCTGTTGCCCGGGCTAGGGTGCTGTGGCATCAGCTTAGCTCACAGCAACCTCAAACTCCTGGGCTCAAGCGATCCTCCTGCCTCAGCCTCCCGAGTAGCTGGGACTACAGGCACGCGCCACTATGCCTGGCTAATTTTTTTTCTATATATATTTTTTAATTGTCCAGCTAATTTCTTTCTATTTTTAGTAGAGATGGGGTCTCGCTCTTGCTCAGGCTGGTCTCGAACTCCTGAGCTCAAACAGTCCACCCACCTCGGCCTCCCAGAGTGCTAAGATTACAGGCGTGAGCTACCGTGCCCGGCCAATAATATTTTTTAATGGATATCACACTCTATTGTTTTCTGGTCTAGTCAGACCACACAGGGAGCATCATGTTCACCTTTGGGGTTATTTTTCAAGACAAATATTGTTCAGAGAAAATCAATCAGGATATTGAAGTAGCTAACCATGATATAGGGGAAAAAATAATTGAAGGGACCAAGGGTGCTCAGTGATTACATTACATTTAAGAACAAAGTCTAAAAACATGCACCACTCATGCCACCACTCTCTCCTCCGCTGTCCATGGCAGACATTACTAATCACTCATGATTCTCCTCCTATAGTGCTTGCCCAGCCAGCCCATAGCCCTCTAGGCAGCCGCTGTGCAATCCACTGGAATTGTCAACTGAGATGAAACTCATGGCTCTAAGGTAGGTATAATTTTTCTCCTTGAAATATTTGAAGGCATATGATATGAAAAACACTGACTAAACTAGTCCTATCTAGTTCTGGAGGATAAAACTAAAACCTATGAGTAATAAAAACTCAGGATCAAGAATATTTTAATGGTAATAACTGTCCAAAGTGAGGTCTTAAAAGGTAGGGCATCTGGAAGACCACCTGTCAAGGGTCAGTGGATGAAATCTCCTTGGTGGATGGGAGATTGGACTGGACAACCTCTAAACTTCATCCATCCCTAAAGTTCTGCGTATCTTCTTCTACTTGGCTCTGCTAGGCAGGACCAGGAAATGTGGGCTGGTAAAGAAAGTCTTCAAAGCAAAGCCATTCACCTTTAAATTACAGTTATCTCACTGAAGAAGATAACAGAAAATCAGAATAAAAGAGACAATGGGTTCAGCACAAAGAGATAAAGTGATTATTTCCAAGTTTAATAACAATAGTGACAAAATCCTATTTTAACTTTTGGACACTTGTCATCCATTTATCTTCATTCTTTCCTATTCCCACATAATTTAACCTCACACCCTAATCTTTTTGGTTAAAAGCCAATTAACTCTGTTAAAAACAGTGAAGAGACAGCTGATGCCAGAAGCTTGGCTCACTGTGTTCCAAGACTTGGTAATTCCTTCCCTAATGACATAGTAGAAACTCTGTCGCCACAGTTAAGAGTAGGCTAGAGACAATTACTATATTTAAGTAGCGCTTTGCAGGTTATCATACCCACATCTGCAAGCCATTCCCTTTTTAAAGCAGTTGGAGTTATTTGCCACAGAAAACCCACTGGAGAGGATCAGCAACTGCATGAGGACCAATGACTGAGACTTATTCCACGTGGCCAACAGAAGACAGACACATAACTTTCTTTGCAGCGACTCCACACCCACCCCTGCCTCTTTGAGCCGGGCTCCTCGTATCCAAACAGGAAATCCATACCTGGGGTCCAAGGAAGGGGTGGTGAGCAGAAAAATCCTCTAGCAGCCACCCACTGGCCTGTGAAAGGACAGAGACCAATCCAGAGAGCTGGTCAGCTGGAGACCCACTAAAGCAGCAGTCCCCAACCTTTTTGGCACCAGGGACCATTTTCATGCAAGACAATTTTTCCACAGATGGTGTGGGGAGATGGTTTCGGGGAGATGATTCAAGCACATTACATTTATTGTGCACTTTATTTCTATTATTATTGCATTGTAATATATAATGAAATAATTATACAACTCACCATAGGTTGGGGACCCCTGCACTAAGGAATCTCCCTGATATTTAGGAAAGGATGAAAATGAAAAGACAGGACTTCTGCGTACTATGGCATTGTCTGAAAGAAATCAGAGAACATGCTGGGTGCCACGGAATCCTGGACTGCTGGCATTCGTGACCTGGAGCAACAACTGCTCTGGGCCTTGGCTCCCTCATCCATAAATGGGGACAGCAATGTTTAATTTTACTGACCAGGGTTGGGGAAAAGGGGAAATGGAAAGATTCAAGTAAATAATAGATGGGCCAGCACTTTGAAAAGAGTTTTAAGTACTATCCAAATGTCAGGATCATTATTATGAGCATTTTATTATTTTGAGCCTGTGATGATAACCACCTGTAAGATTGCATATGGTAAAATCTATTTCATATCCTACTAATAAACCAAGATGAAATCAAGGCCAGTGTCACTCTAAAGTTTTTGCATGGAAACTTTGACTAAGTCCATTCTTTCTGAGTTTGTCTCTTTCTATATTTACCCAGAATTTTCTGTCCTTGAGTTGGTTAATTAATGCTTTCAATTGTCACCTAAAAATTGAGGGTCAGTTGTTTGAAGGGGTGTGTCAGTTATGTGGGACATGTGTTTATACATAGGCCTCTTACATAGAAAAATGACACTTCGACTTGAGAGGCTGAGGCAGGTGGATTGCTTGAGACCAGGAGTTCAAGACCAGCCTGGGCAACATAGCAAGACTCCACCACTAACAAAATTTAAAAAATTAGCCAGGCATGGTGGCACACACCTACGGTCACAGCTACTTGGGAGGCTGGTATGGGAGGATCACTGAGCCCAGGAGTCTGAGGCTGCAGTGAGCTATGATTGCACCACTGCATTCCAGCCCAGGTAACAGAGCAAGACCATGTCTCTTAAAAAAAAAAGAAAAAAAAGAAAAATCACACTTCTGTCTGCTGACAAGTAGGACAACCACTTTGAATTCCACCCCATTCTGCTTCCTCTCCCCCACCCCACACTCTCATCCTCCTTCTCCCAGTGAGTTTAGACTTCATTGTATCTAACCATGTCACTGCTACCAAACAGGTGAGTTTGCAAGATATTCAGATATCTCCACATTTTTACTCAAATGATTATTTGGTAGGTTTTTTTTTCTTTTAATCTAGGTTCTTTGTATCTCTATCTGTTTCCATCTGCATGAATTTTAATTTTACTCCAGAAGGAGATAGAACAAATAAGAGAAAAAAATGAGACTATTAAGAAACTATATAACAAGAACTTAGAAAAAAATAGGGAGCTAGTACATAGGAAAGGGAAAGGGAGTGAGAACGCAGGATTGAACCACTGGTTAAAATGAGGTATAGGTGCCATTTAGTCTGGTATTGGTCCCACCAATTACCATGCATGTATTGCCTAAATCTGTGTCAAGGCAACTGTTCTCCAAGATTTTCCAAGACTTCCCAGTACGATAAATTAACTATTCTAGAGCCTGACTAGTTTTATGTCCATACATTGGAATCTTGCAATAGTTGTTACTCATCAAGTTCTTTGACTTTCATGTTTACTATAGCCATGGAATTCTAAGAAACACCAAATAAAACTGAATACCAGCACATTTCCTAAACTAGTATAACAACTAACAAATGACAAATGGCTTCATTATCTTCAGTCACTTAAGTTAACTCTACTTTTACAGGACCAAATAGAATATATAACTCTAATCTCTATTGCATTGAATACATCATGAGAACATATGTATGCTAATATTTTTTATATCAGTAAATTGGAGGGGAAAATATTGAATCAGACCCAGCAAGTGGACAAATAAATTCACATCTAATCTAAGTGTCACTTTAAACCTACTTATTTTACTTCCTATTGTGAGCATGGTTAGCATGTAATTTGACATGACAAGGTTAGATAATGACAAATGTATCTTTGTGCTGTCATGTTGATTATTCTAAGTAGCAAATAAATCGCACAGTGTTAACCAAGAAAGGACAAAATCTTAAAAGACATAGAATGAGATGAGCATGTGTTAGAGGACTTTGACTCCGGCAATCACTCATTAACTGTTCATGGTGTCTTTTTCACGGTCTTGTCCTAGCCTTTCCAATCCCTCATTCACCTCTGGTCAAGATCTTAAGACTTATGGGAACCCTATAACTAGCTACTCCCAGGTGCACGAAAGTCCATAAAGGTGTTGATAGAGACTCATAAACTATTTTTAATATTTCAAAAATCCTAATAAATGTCATCATTGGCTATAGATCTGAGTGGTAGTTATACCTGCCATATTTTATGAATAAAATGTGTGAAACAAATAAGCAACTACTTCTCAGTAAATAAATCAAGATAAATATGTGAAAAGATCTGGCCCGTGTATATGGAAAAGCAATAACAAAGGGAAATACTAGTAAAGCAGTTCTGAATCAGTGGTGAAAATTTTGGAAACCTCTCGAGTAGCAACTTCTTGAGAGTCCATTGTAGAGCAGATAGGAAATAAGAATTAGTTCAGGCTGATACGACCTTTTGGTATAAGGAATTCCTATCTTCCTGAGAGGACTTTTCATGCACTTCCTTAATTCTTTCTCATTCTCATCCAGGAGCGAAGTCACTGGCAATAACTGTATGAATAAAATGAGAATCTGCACACTGATACACACACACACACATGTGCATACACAGAATAAATCTACATAGGAAATCTAAAGAATGTGGAAATGAAAACGATCATATCTTGTCTGATACGAAACATGAGCCCTTGGCCTGTTGTATATAGAACATGCTGGAAATCTTGGAAATAAACTATTATTGAAGTATGGCTCCTTAAGAGCAGTTCCTTTAAAGAAATCTGTTAAAAGTTATGCAATCCTCATCATTTTTAAAGGACCCAGGGTTTTCTTTGCAACAGAAAGGATAACGGGTCATGGTAGCTGAGAGAAAAGTAAGAGGCCCTAAAGGCAAGTCAAAGCAGCCACCAGTTCAGGCTTCTAATTGGGTCCAGGCAAGTTTACTTGATAAACAATGATTATGTATTTCTGGTGTTAATAGCCTATCCTTATTTTATCCACTCGTTTACTTCTTTATTTGACAGCAGGTCAGAGCAGGCATGAATCCCAGCTCTTGTGCAGCTTATTTTGTAGTGTGAAGATTGCAATTTATGAGCAAGCTACGCCCAGGGTGCTCCAGGAGTACAAGGGTGAGATTCAGAGTGTGGAGATGGGGCAGACTGGAATTTGTGGTATCATTCCTCCTAAGAGACAGCGGCCTCTAAGCATAAAATCTCAACCTATTGAGATATCATAGAGACTTTCAGGAAAGTAAGTTATGGTGAATGAAAATTATATGTTATAAATTTTACCATGTGCTTTAAAGTAATTGAGAAAGTTAGGTCCAGGAATCATTGTCTATGGGTGTTATTTCAACACACACTTTTTAATCCACCTAATCAAATGTGATCTTTTCATAAATTTTTAGGAAACTAGGATATGAAAACTCATTCATTCTCACCAATCTTATCTTCCTGGAGGATAGTGTTAATCTTGGCTATATCATTAAGATTTAGTTTCCTATAAAACAAAGGGCAATGGAGAGAAGATGGCTGTGATTCTTTCAAGGTCATACATCTTGAGCTTTTCAAGGATTATGCATAATCTAACATGATTCTGTTTATATGTCCAAAAATGTATATGTACACATATATATATGTATATGGATGCCAATTAATTAAATGTTTCAGAGATACACATTTCACATCATTAGCAATGGTTGGCTCTGGAAGATAAAACAGAGTATTTGAATTTTTCAGTGATTACATAGTCATATGCTATTTGCATAATTTTGAAACACCTTATAACTCACTGCAACCTCAAACTCCTAGGCTCAAGCGATCCTCCTGCCTCGGCCTCCCAAGTAACCGGAAATACAAATGTATGCCACCATGCCTGGCTAATTTTTTTCTATTTTTTGTAGAGCCAGGGTCTTGCTCTTACTCAGGCTGGTCTCGAACTCCTGTCTCAGCCTCCCAGGGTGCTAGGATTACAGACGTGAACCATTGTGCCCAGCCTATTTTGCTTCTCTCCAAAGAACTTCTTTTAACATTTTTTGTAAGGCAGGTATACTGGCAACAAATTCCCTTTTTGTCTGAGAAAGTCTTTATTTCTTCTTCACTTTTGAAGAATAATTTCACAGGGCACAGAATTCTGAGTTAGGTTTTTTTTTTTTTTCTTTCAGCATTTTAAATATTTCACTCCACTCTTTTTGCTTGCATGGTTTCTGAGAAGAAGTCGGATGCAATTCTTAGCTTTGTTCCTCTGTAGGTAAGGCTTCTTTCAGGATTTTTTCTTAAAGAATCTTTACCTTTGGTTTTCTGTAATTTGAAAATAATATGCCTAAGTATAGTTTTGTTTTGTTTTTGTTTTTGTCTTGTTTTGGTTTTGAATTTATCTTGCTTGGTCATCTATGAGTTTTCTGGATCTGTGGTTTGGTGTCTGATATTAGTTTAGGGAAATTACCAGTCATTATTGTTCCAAATATTTCTATGCATATGTTACAACTTTTGTAGTTGCTCTATAGTTCTTGGATATTCTGTTCTATTTTTTCTCAATCTTTGTTCTTTTTGCTTTTCAGTTTTGGAGGTTTCTATAGATATATCCTCAAGCTCAGAGATTCTTCCCCCAGCCATGTCCACTGTATTAATAAGCCCATCAAAAGCATTCTTCATTTCCATTGTAGTGTTTTTTATCTCTAATATTTCTTTTTAGCTCTTGCTTAGGATTTCCATCTCTGTATACATTGATGCTATGGTCTGAATGTTGATATCCCCCCCAAAATTTATATGTCGTTATATAATACTCAATGTTATAGTATTAAGAGCCTTTCAGGAAGTGACTAGCCCTCATAAATGGGATTAGTGCCCTTATAATAGAGGTAAAGGGAGCTGCCTTGCTCCCTTGTGCCATGCGAGGATGCAGCTAGAGGCGCCATCTTTGAAGCAGAGCAAGTCCCTACCAGACACCACATCTGCTGATGCCTTAATCTTGGACTTCCCAGACTCAAAACTATGAGCATTAAACTGTTGTTAATAAATTACCCAGTCTTTATTAGACCCCTTAGCATATTAATCATAGTTGTTTTAAATTCCCTTTCTGATAATTCCAACACACCTGCCATATCTGTTTCTGCTGCTTGCTCTGTCTCTTCAAATTGTGTTTTTTGCCCGTTGGTATGTCTTGTGATTTTTTTCTTGATAGCCAGAAATGAAGTACTGGGCAAAAGGAACTGCTGTCAATCGGCCTTTAGTATTATGGAGGTGAGGTGTCGGGGAAGGGCAAGCAGTCTATAGTCCTATGATCAGATCTCATTCCTTTTAGTGAACCTGTGCTCCAGGACCGTGAACCTCACAAGTGTTTCTCAGCCTTTTACTCCCCGCTGAGGTGAGACAGGATGGCTAGAGCAGACAGAAGGTAGGTATTTCTCTCCTCCCGTGCAAAATGCTAGATCTAGCTGGAGTTGGATGTTTAACTTCTCTCAGGTCATTTAGGCTTTGATGGAACTCCAGCAGGTTAGGCTCTGTTTATATAATTTCTCCTGAGGGCAGGCTTCCTTAGGAACAGAATGTTCCGGCATATTTCAAAAATGGTTCCTTTTCTCCTCTCCCTTTCAGAAGCATGAGGGGGGTTTTCTCCAACGCTTACCGTGAGAATCAGATTGGGCTCCTGGAGGTAAGAGCTACAAGAGTGTGGGCCCTGGATGACTGGGTCCCGTGGAGTTTTTAACTCTCAGCCTTGTTCTTCCTGAGCCTTCAGCAATTTGTCAATTATTGTTCAGGTTTTCCTGCTCTGGCACTGGTTCCTGCAGAGGTTCCTGTTCCACTGTGCTGTGATTCTCTCTGCTCGCTTTTCTTTCCAATTTTGAGGGCAGCAGTTTTCCATGTGACTTCACGTCTCTTAAAAATTTAAGAAAAGGTGTTAATTTTTTAGTTCATTCCGCTTTTTACTTGTTAGGATGGAGTGGTGACTTCTAAGCTCCTTATGTTCAAAACTAGAAATTGGAAGTCCTTTGTATAATTTTTAAAACCTATGCAAATGCATAATGAAGGGAATTGTCTCTATAGAAAAATACTACATGGTAGTTAATTTATTTATCTAAACCTCTAAATTTTATTCTAATCATCTAATGACTTCTTTTAAAATTTTCAACTGGGTAAAATGTGCTCATCTATTATTATTTACCCTGGGGTTTTCCTTATGAGAAAAAACAAAAGCATTAGCAGGCACCTTGGGGGCTGTGAGCCTGTCAGGAGTACGGAAGATGGGGAACAAGGGGTTAATGACAAGATCTCTTTTTCACCCACTCAGGTTTGTTCACCCACTTTCTCATTTTAACAGTAATAGGCAAAAGAAGTTAGGAAAATATACGAAAAAAATTAAAATTTAGAACTAGAAGATACTTCATAGGTAATTTTTTTCTCTCTGAAGAAAATAAGCCCTAAGAAAGTTAAATGACTTGCCCAAAGTGAAACGTTTGGTCAGTATGACAGCGTGACATTGAAATCCAGGGCTTCTTGTGTCATGCATTTTCCACTGAGCTTCCCTGTCTTTTGATCTCCAAAGGTCCCCTAATGTCTAAGTTCAAAAGCTTTAAAATGCAAGGTTTACCAAACACAGTTGCTTCAGTCTTCTTATCATCAGACACCAAATCATGAGATGCTCTGCCCTGTCATCACCAACGTCTCGCCATAGATTCACCAAAAATAGCTTTTCTAAAGCTTCTCTGGAAGTCCGGGCTATACTTGAACTTCAAATCCAGGTGGTTCTCTAAGCTGTTAGGCATGTCCAGCTGGAGAGCCCACCGTGGCGCCCCAGTGTTTGCCTCTCAGTGCTCCTCCACCTCCTGCAGGTCTGTACCTGCCCACTTCCATGTCGCGATGGGCTCGGCCCGGAGAGGGCCACGTCCTCATCTCTCTTCCTTTCTTCTACCCTCTCTCCAAAACACAGGGGTACGCACACAAAACTTTAACCTCCTGGTCTAAGGGATCCATTTTAGATGACGTAGACCCCTAACCCAACTATTTAAGAGTTAAATTCTACAATTGTGCTCCAAAAGTCAGATCTAGAGGCCAAAACCCACAGCAAATTAAATTCAGAAGTGAGAGCAGAAAGCAGACCAAATATTTTTACAGAAAAAGTTTGTCAGTATGAGGAGTGGTAAAAAAAAAAAAAAAAAAAGGACTGGGACTGCTCAAAATCCCTTTCAACAGGCCCAATTTGGGACACAGAAATTTAATGATGAATCTGGTTTTGCAAGGGACAGTAAAGATGCTGCATGCTGTTTTCATCAGACATCCCGGCTCAAGCACTGGGTGTATTTTCTAATGTCATCTGTCAGAACCCTTAAAGCTGAGGCTGCTAACAACAGCAAAAGGGTCTCTGAGTTACCGGCCCGGGCCTGCAGCAGAGTGCCATGTGCAAGCTACGTTGACCTAATTGGACCGAAATTCAGAAGCTCCACATTGACCTCTCTGAGGCAAGCACGTTGGTTGTCATTCTGGAGTCGACCCTCAGTTAATGAAGATGTGCATTTGGACTAACTCACATGCCCTTCATTTCTTTGAGTTCACTCAAGCGAAGTCATTTTTAAAGATGGTTGAGAACAATGCCCATTGAGCAGCATCCTGAGATCAGCTGGGTGACCCAAAGGGCTGTTTTCTGAAGTCCTCTTCTGTGTCACTCATTCTTTCTCTCCAGTCAACCAAACACCATTTTCCTGAGCCCCGTGGGGACTTTTAGGTTGATACCTAATAGTTTACTGTATTTGCCTCTGGCAGGTGGTTGCAAGATGGAAGATAGGGATGCATCTATTCCCAACATGTAATTTTGGTTTAATGCTGGGTAAAAATATTTGAGAAGTCTGCAAAAACTGTCATGTCTGGTTATACCATGCTCCAAGAGGAATTTTATAGTTAGAGTTTGTTTCTAAGCACCTATAATGAAACGAGTACTCTTCTCAGGGAAAAGCTAAAACTTGTCACTATCCTAAACTTCGCCTACTTAGAACAGAGTCTACACAAAAAATTCATTTGCAGTACAATTGTTGTAACTGTATATTTATTTTTCTACTGGATTTTGTTTTTTACTCTCTCTTGTTCTTTAACAAATTGTATAAATCTACATAAATGATAAGATCTCCAAATTTCAGGCTAAGATATATTTATGTGTAAAATATCTTTTTAAAAATAGTATCATGTTCGCAATAAATGCCATAAAAAAGTATCCTCCAATGTTTCTAGTTGCATTAAATTTGGATAGGAGTTTAAAACTAACAGGGATTTAAAATAAACAGAACAGACAATGTTGTTACCTTTATTAAACTGGGGCTTTAGTAGAACCAGCTAAATCTGGATGCCAGATCCAGCAACATTTTTAACTAAGATATTTTGGTCCATGCAGTAAGCGCATCTATGTCCTGGTTATTATTTGGAAAATTGGGAACCTGCTGCATTCCTATTCTCAGAACTCAAAAATACACTTGAAATTATTAAAATGTCATTGCACTGATCATATGCACAGACACAAAAACACCTTCTAGGACACGGAAATAAATAAAATGGTGAGCAGTCAAGAGAACATTTCTGTTCTCCCCAGTACCACTGAAGCTCTCTTTCAATGCTCATTCAGCTTAGTCTACACTGGTTCTATTTCCATTTTACTTTTCAACTCTCTCCAGGTAATAATTATTTTCAATTTACGATCACAGTAAAGCTTGCTGCAAATCAAGTTCCATTTTCTTTTTTTTCTTTTTATAGCTTTTGTAAGAAGTGGCTCAAATTGAAAATTTTTGAACTTCTAAAATTCTGGTTTATATTTTACCCAGTTGTGCATTAGGCACATGCCTTTGAAAACTTAACATGGCACTGACAAATTCCCCTTGAGACTTTCTAAGATAACTGCCCCTTATCTTGGTTTTGGTAGCAAATTGCTGGCCTTCTGAGGTTAATATAAAGCTCCGTCTGCACCATGGCAATAGAAAAGATTGTGATGTGGGTGAGCATGCATTTACCCACATACACTTCCTTTCTGGAGATTGGTCTTCAAAAAACAGTTGGACCCAAAACAATAAATGTTGGTGTGGATGCAGAGAGATAGGAACACTCATACACTGCTGGTGGGACTGCAAACTAGTGCAACCTCTGTGGAAAGCAATATGGAGATACCTTAAAGAGATACAAGTAGAAGTACCATTCGATCCAGCAATCCCATTACTGGGCATCTACCCAAAAGAACAAATGACACTCTATAAGAAAGACACCTGCACCCGAATGTTTATAGCAGCACAATTCACAATTGCAAAGATGTGGAGACAACCCAAGTGTCCATCAATACATGAGCGGATTAATAAAATGTGGTATATGTATACCATGGAGTACTATTCAGCTTTAAGAAACAATGGTGATATAGCACCTCTTGTATACTCCTGGATAGAGCTGGAACACATTCTACTAAGTGAAGTATCCCAAGAATGGAAAAACAAGCACCACATGTACTCACCATCAAATTGGTATTAACTGATCAACACACAAGTGTACATATAAGAATAACATCTACTGGATGTTGGGCAGGGGGAGGGGAGAGGGGGAAGGAGGGTATGGGTATTTGCATACACAAAGAGTGCAATGAGCACCATCCAAGGGATGGACACGCTTGAAACTCAGATTTGGGGGGGAGGGGGAAGGCAAGGGCAATATACGTAACCTAAACATCTGTACCCACATAATATGCTGAAATAAAAAAAAAAGTATCCGTGTAACCAACAGAAATATAGCTATCCATGTAGTTGTAATTTTGATGAGAGTATAACCAATGATGATTGCATCTTTAAGAACTAATTTTTTCATATTTTGCAGCTACACTCTCCTTAGGAAAACATGGTACTTGGCAGGGAGAATTGATGCAGTTCAGAAAGCTTGGGCAGCATAAAAAGTGTGGACTCAGGACTGAAACTGCCTATGTCTAAGTCTTTACTCAGACACTTAAACTTTTGGGAAGCTGTTTTATCTCTATATTCTTGTTTTTTTCATCTAAACCTCATAAGGTCTTTTCAAATATTGACTGAAATAAAGATGTAGATTACTTAAAACCATGACAGGCACAAAGTTAAGGGTTTAATTAAAATACAAACTTAACTTTCACTTTCTGAGCCAGATACTATTCTATGCACTTTACACGTTATTCAGTTAATCCTCACAAGGATCTCCATAAAATTGTTACTCTTATTCCTATATTAGAGATAAAGAATATTAGGCACAGAGAGGCTAAGGAACTTGTCTACCTGGTAGAACTGTAATTTGAATCTCAGTATATGGGTCTTGTATTCATAGTCGTAACTGCTTCACAATACTGATTCTTAATTAATGTTAACTGTCATATTATCCCAATTTGTAGATTTACGTTTTCAGAAAAAAATTCTAAGTTCTTGGCTTTCAGTCTAGGTTTGTTACATTTTGGGGTCTACATAGAATAGCATCTTCATTATTGAATCTCACTTTTCTCTTGACTCTCTTAACTCATTGATTTCTTTTTGGTATTCATATTTATTGCAGATATTATACAAATTCAAGTCTTGTTTGTGTAGGGTCATTGCTACCTGACCAATGAAACTGTAAGCCCCTTGATAGCCGGAAACATAGGAGTCACCAGTGCTATGCTAAGAACACATTATAGGCAAACACAGTATTTGCAGATAGATGCTTATGTAACTAATGACTTCGGTTTATTTAAAATACAAATGTAGGAGATTTGAAGCCTCTGATGAATACAGAAAGGTTATCCAAATGCATTATTTAATATATCTTCTGATGAGGTTCATAGTGATTCTAGCTTTTCCTAATTACTACTCTGGTTAAGCAATAAAGAACAAATTGATCGTTATGTAATGGCATGAATATAAATTAAGTCATGCTTAGAATACTGTCCCAGCTCTGGCTCTTATTCTACCCTTTAGCTGCCAAAGGAACCCAGAGAGTAGATACTCCAGGAATTCTGACAACCTAAATTATTCAAGTTTCCCAGCAGGTCCTGCTGGCACAGTGAGGCCACACCAGCTCAGGCTGTGCACTCTGATCCACTCTTATTAGACTGCCCTTAATTTCCAGAAAAGTCAGTTATGCATGAAGAACAATTCAGCTGAAACTTGAGCATTTTCACTAACACAGCACTTCAGATGACAAAGCCAGAGACTCTGTAGGGTCTTAGCCCCAAAGCTGTATACCACAGAACTTTCTCTTATTTATTGATGGCTCAAGTTGACTTATTTTTAGGACTGGAGGAATGGATCATCAATGTGTTCAACAATCTGAACTTAATAATTTCTATGTGTGATGCCATCTTGACAATGTAGATGGAGTTGGGATTTCAGGGTTTTTTTGAGGTGGCGGGGGGCTGGATTTATTTTTTTTTTAATTTTTTTTTTTAAATCAAACCAAGAGACAAAGAGACAGTGTATTTTCTCTGGTAGATGAAGAGTTATTTCTTCTACAAGAAAATATAGGTGGAAGAGTATAAGCAATTTTAATTTAGGGAGGTCATTGAAGAAATTGGAGATGCCCTCTTCTCTATTAAGCACACTATCTCCTAAATATCACTACTCCTATTTTGTATGTGATAAAAGCAATGTTCAGCAATATTAAAGGTCAAGGTGTAGATATAAGAGCAAAATGAGTCACATTAAATCAACTATAGAGTATCTATGTCTATATAAAAACAAATTATAGGACTTATTAAATAGCCAGTAATGCTGGAAATTTTATAAAGTGGGAGAATGATTCTCACATACTTTATACCCAAATCAGTAGATATTATATTATTTAGCGATGAACATGTGTGGCCAGATT
Organism: Indri indri; assembly: GCA_004363605.1. Classification (NCBI taxonomy): domain Eukaryota; kingdom Metazoa; phylum Chordata; class Mammalia; order Primates; family Indriidae; genus Indri; species Indri indri. The sequence continues at coordinate 14,367 of RJWJ010038256.1, forward strand.
TTGTAAAATATAAATTCAAGTCATTATCCAAAGAAAGAGGCCATGGGGAAATAATTTCTCTGTTCAAAATTTTCATTTATTTTTTAATACATAAAAATTAAAACTTTAGTAAATAACAGAAAATAGCCAAGCCATTGCTAATCCTTGTGGATAAGTCTCTTAGAATTATTATTCAGGTGAATGGATACCTAGAAGAAAAATGGTCAGGAGAGTACAAACCTAGCTCTCAACTCCTATGACATGTGTGCAAATAAAAATTGGTAGCTTCATTAAGGCATGAAATTTGTCTAATAAGTGAGCTTGATTAAACTGGGAGAAATATTTGCCATTTGAATAAATCAGAATTGAAATTTATCATATGAACTAAAACCAAAGTGACCAGCCCAGTCTTCAATCGTATTAAAGCTGGTCTTTCAAGAGACTAAATTATTAATAAAAGGAGTCTAAAACATTGAACATGAAGTTGTTAATTTCCCTGAGTAAAGTGTCTCACAGACATAGAATTTAAGAGCCAGGAGAATTACAAAATTATCACATTTACATTAGTATCTTCAATTTGAGCTTTGAGACTGCACAGTCTTAGGGAAAAAAATCTCAGATTCATCATTTATCAGCTATATGGCCTTAGGACAATTACCTAATCCCCTTAAGCCTCAATTTTTCTTACCTAAATACTGAGAAAATAATCCAATTTACTTCTACTTTCACCA
>RJWJ010038257.1:0-15081 GCA_004363605.1 Indri indri
AAAAGACCTTCCCTGACTGCCCTATCTAAAATATACCCCTTATCGCTGCCTTATTCTGTGTTATGTTTCTTTGTGGTACTTCTCACCATCTTGCATTATTTTATACATTTACTCATTAATTAATTGTCATTCTCCCTTTCTGGAATGATAACCTCCTCAGGTTAGTCTTATCCACTGGTGTATCTTCAGTGCCTAAAACAGTGCAAAGTAGGTACTCAGTTAATATTTGTTAAATGAATGATTTAAAAGTTTGGAGTTGTCCGATCTAAACATGAAAATTACTCTTTAAAGATTACTCTATTAGAAGGTAATGGGATTTCCAGTAAAAAAAAAAAAATTATTCTAGAAGTGGCTGAGTTTAGAAATAATACTGAAAAACTCTTAAATTTTAATTTCTTTTTCTTTTAGAAAAATGCCGACCCCGGAATAATAGAAAAATTGTCTCTTCGTAAACAGCGTTTCATGCAGTTTTCTTCACTGGAACATGAAGGAGAGTATTATATGACACCACGAGACTTCCTCTTTTCAGTAATGTTCGAGCAAGTGAAACGTGAGTTATTTTTGGTTTTAAGTTAAAAAATCAGACTTTAGGGCTGAAAAGCCTGTTTTTCAGGATTGGTAACAGCTTTCCTTCATTTTTATTATCATCTTCTTTGTATCATACATTTACTTATTATTTAGACTTTTCATTCTTTGTGACACAAGTGTAGTTAAATTTTATATTTATTTATCATAGAAATAGTTTTTTGTATATAGGTTTTTCTAAAGAGACAGAGAAAAGAATAGGTTAAGTTTTTAAATTCTAGTAATATGTTGTTAATAATTAATTTGTCCAGGACAAATTCGTTTTGGGTGGCATTAATGTTTTAATTGAGAGAAAAAAAGAAACTAGACTATAGGTTATGAGAGCAACTTAATGCAGTCATACCTTAGGTAGAAAATGTGGAAAAAATATAATAAGCAAAAATTCAAAGACTATAATTACATAATTTTTTGGTAAACAGCCAACTCACATTTATTCTAAACATCAGAAAGTCTTAATTTTATATACCTAAACTAGTCCTTTTCACTTTGCATAGAGTAGAGTTTGCCCCGTCCTCTTTGCCCATATTGCAGAAGTAATCTATGAAAACTTCTTGGCTTCCTGATACCTTCCAAGGTATGCTGGAGTACTCCCTGTAAATAGCTACATATGCAGCAGCTCAAGTGGGCGAGGGCAAGGTGAACGATCTGAGAAATACAGATTGAACTGGAAAAGACCGAGAGGACTTGGGAAGGCATTATGAGTATTGAGGGATGACTTGAACAAAAACAAAGTGATCATGCTGTATTCTAGGGACAATAAGTTCACCAACCACTGAAACCAAAAGATTACTTTGGGCAACAGTGAGAGATAAAATTGAAAAACAAATAAGGGTCAGATTATATAGAAGATTTCAGTGAGCCTGTTCAACCAGATGAATGTGTATTTGGGAGGAATGGGCGGACTTCATCCTGAATCAGCGGGGGAGCATTGAAAGTTTGTGAGCAGGAAAATAAGGTGGTAAAAATGTTTAGGTTGTTTTAGTACAGCTTCTTTCGAGGGAAGTTTGGCAGTTTGTATCAAAAACCTTAAAAATACTTACCTGCATTGATGCAGTTAACTTCAGTAAGTAAATAATCAAAGATATGCAAAAAAGATTTCTTTCAAAAGGTGGTTTAGCCTTTCTGACACGTGAAGAACTTGGGCATCATCACTCTTGTCCTCACAGGAAAAAAAGAAAAAGGTGACAAATTGAAAATGGACAACTCTTAGAGCCATCAGAGAATTGAGGTCACTGGCCTGAAAACTGGAGGCAGGTAGATCCAGAGACTCAGAGCTTACCCAGAGCAGAACCACTCAGAACCCACCACTGTAACCAGCATCAGATAGGAATGTTTAAAGGGCAATTGACTGGTTGCTAGAATTGAGTGTGCACTAGTTTGAGAGAGAAAATCTCCTGAAGACCCAGCCGTGGAGAAGCCCATACACTTTTGTAAGTTTAACCATGAGGAGCCCCGCCAGGTTCTCACAGTGAAGAGATAAGAAAAATCTCTTCCTTCTCTCAGGGGTAGGAGAAGAGTAGCCTTTTTTTTTTTTGAGACAGAGTCTCACTCTTTTGCCCGGGCTAGAGTGCCGTGGTGTCAACCTAGCTCACAGCAACCTCAAACTCCTGGGCTCAAGCAATCCTCCTGCCTCAGTCTCCCAGGTAGCTGGGACTACAGGCATGTGCCACCATGCCCGGCTAATTTTTTCTGTATATTTTAGTTGTCCAGCTAATTTCTTTCTATTTTTTTTTAGTAGAGACGGGGTCTCACTCTTGCTCAGGCTGGTTTCGAACTCCTGAGCTCAAACAATCCGGCCGCCTCAGCCTCCCAGAGAGCTAGAATTACAGGCGTGAGCCACCGCGCCCGGCCAAGAGTAGCCATTTTTAAATATTCCCAGAGCATTTGGTCCTTCACAAAGACCTGCACAGAAAGGAAACTATTTAGTATTCTACTGGAGCCCAGCCAACCTGGGGAATGGAAATTCCCAACTCTAGCCCCTTCTAGCCTTCTTGTCTCACCTACAAAATTGGGGGGAAAAAAAAAAAACCCGAGAAGCACTTTGAAGGGCAAAGTCTGACCAAAAGACTGATGGCTGATCATAGGACTGTGTGATACTTCCCCTCCCCCCACACCTAACCACCACATCAACAGGGCCGCTGTCTAACAGGTGCACAACTGAAAGAACTCACCTCTCGGATCTTTGAGTCTAACACCTTAGGCACTTGGCCATCATCACAGCTTTTAGATCTTATTTGAAGAGAAATCTCTAGCAAAACAAAAAGACAACAGGGGAGAAAAAAACAAAACAAAGATACCACAGGAAATTTTAGCCTCTGATGCTTACAGCTACAGCAAACAATAAACACAACCTAGTCCTAGCCAGATAAACATAAAAAGGCCTATGTACCTCTATAACTTTGACCAAAAATACCATGCCTAACTTTCAACAAAAAAAGTCACAAGCCGTGCTAACAGAAAAGGTGTAGTCTGGGAAGACAAGGCAAGCATCAGTACCGGATTTAAATATGTCAGACATTTTAGAATTATCAGACCAGGAATTTAAAATAACCATGATTAATATGCTCAGGACTCTAATGGAAAAAGTGTACAGTAAGAACAGAGAGGGAGAAAGTCTTAGAGCAAATCAAAAGGAAATGCTAGGAATCAAAAGCGCTGTAACAGAAACGAAGAATACATTTGATGGCTCATCAGTATAATAATGGACCTGACCAAGGAAAGAATCAGTGAGTTTGAACATATGTCAATAAAACTTCCCAAATTGAAAAGCAAAAAGAAAAAAAAAAAAAAAAAAAAAAAAAAAAAAAAAAAAAAAAAAAAAAAAAAAAAAAAAAAAAAAAAAAAAAAAAAAAAAAAAAAAAAAAAAAAAAAAAAAAAAAAAAAAAAAAAAAAAAAAAAAAAAAAAAAAAAAAAAAAAAAAAAAAAAAAAAAAAAAAAAAAAAAAAAAAAAAAAAAAAAAAACAAGAAAAACAGAATATTCAGGAACTGTGGGTCCATTACAAAAAGGTGTAATATATAAATAACGGGAATACCAGAAGGAAAAGAAATAGAAAAAAGAACAGAAGAACTATTTGAAGTAATGATGGCTGAGAATTTTCCAAAATTAACAAGCATCAAGCTACAGATTCAAAAAGTTGACAGAACACTGAGCAAAATAAATACCAAAAAATACCTAGGCAGATCATATTCAAACTGTAGAAAATCAAAGGAAAAGAGAAAATCTTGGAAGAAGCCAAAGGGGAAAAAAACACATTACCTATAGAGGAACAATGATAAGAATTACATCATACTTCGCTTCATAAATCATGTAAGCAAGAAGAGAGTGGGTAAAATACTTAAAATTGTGAAAGAAAAATCCACCAACCTAGAATTCTATATTCAATGAAATTATCTTTCAAAAGGGAAGGAGGAATACATTCTCAGACAAACAAAAACTGAAGGAATTTGTCACCAGTAGATCTGCTTTACAAGGAACTTAAAAGTTCTTTCCCTTTAAGAGAATTAAAAAATATGTCAGAAACTTGGATCTACGTGAAGAAGAGAGTTAGAGAAGGAATACATGAATATAAAATTAAATCATTCATTTTTTATTCATAACAAATCTAACAGATAACAGTTTAATCAAAATAATAGCAACAAAAATATTGGATGATCAAATCTTATGGATAAGTGAAATACGGGACAGTAATGGTAAGGGACAGGAGGGAGGAATTGTTATAAGGTGCTTATAGTACCCATCAAGTGATACAGTGTTATTTGAAAGTAGACTTAGATTAATTGTAAATAAATATTGCAAACTTTAGCGGAACTACAAAAAAAATTTTTTTGAGAAATACAATTGACATTCTAAGAGAGGAGAGAAAATCAAATTATATAAAATGCTCAGTTAAAACCAGAGAAGGCAGAAAAAGAGTGGAGGACAAAAAAGAAAAAAGAAACAAAATAAGGGCAATAAATAGAAAACAGATATGGTAAATATATCAGTCCAACTATATAAACGATCACTTTAGATATGGTCTACATACAGCAATTAAAAGATGTATTTTACGCGTGTTGTCTACAAGAAACCCACTTTAAATATAAAGACATAGATAGATTAAAAGCAAAGGGATGGAAAAAGATACCATGCTAACGCTAATCAAAAGAAGTCTGGAGTAGCTGTTTGATTTCAGATAAACAAGAATTCAGAGTGAGGGAAATTATCAGGGATAAACATAGGCATTGCACAATGATTTTTTTAAAAAAGGGGTCAGTTCTCCAAGAAGGTACAATCTTTAATATGTGTACTAACAACACAGGACCAAAATACATGAGACAAAAACTGATAGAACTGCAAGGAGAAATAGACATAGTCTTGGAGACTATTATACTAGGAAACTTCAAGATAGACTTCTATCATTAATTGACGGATCCAACAGGCAGAAAACCAATAAGGATATAGCTTAACAGAACAGCACCATCAATGAACTGGATCTAATTGACACTTACACAGTGCTTCATCCAAAAATAGCAAAATATCCATCCTCAAGCTAACCTGGAACCATTCACCAAGATAGACTAGACTTTGAGTCATAAGACACACCTAAAAAACTTTATAAGAATAGAAATCATACAAAGTATGCTCTCAGACCACAGTGGACTTAAACTAGAAATCAGTTACAGAAAGATAGCCGAAAAATCTCAAAATATTTGGAGATTAAGCAAGACACTTCTAAATAACACATGGGTTGAAGAAGAGATCTCAAAAGGAATTTTAAAGTATTTTGAGGCCAGGCGTGGTGGCTCACACCTGTAATCCCAGCACTTTGGGAGGTTAAGGTGGGAGTTTGAGACCAGCCTGAGCAACATAGCAAGACCCCATCTCTACAAAAAATTTAAAAATTAGGCAGGTGTAGTGGTGCATGTCTAGTCCTAGCTATTCAGGAGGCTGAGCCAGGAGGATCTCTCAAGCCCAGGAGTTGGAGGTTGCAGTAAGCTGTGATCACGTCAGTGCACTCCAGCCTGGGTGACAGGGCAAGACCCTGTCTCTAAAAATTTTTTTTAAATAATATTAAAAAAAAATATTTCGAACTAATGAGAATAAAGATACAACTTACCAAAGCTTGTGGGATGCAATGAAAGCAAAGCATACACGGAAATTATTAACATTAAATATTAAATGTATATATTTGAAAAGAAGAGGGATCTAAAATCAATAATCTAACATTATTAAAATTAACGCCACTATACATGTAACAGAATTCAACTTGTACCCCCTAAATCTATTAAAATAAAAAAGGAAAAAAATTAAAGCAGAAATCAATAAAATTGAAAAAGGAAATTAATAGAAAAAAATTAATGAAACCAAAAGCTGATTCTTTAGAAAGATCAATAAAATTGATAAACCTCTAGCCAAACAAAGGAGGGTTGGGGGACTATATATTGTATTTATAATTCCTATTCTGTAAGAAGCCTATGAAAGAAAAGAATAAATTATTTTAAAAGTTGGCTATTTTCAAGTAAGTAACCTTAAGTTTTTCAAGTTTTCTTTTAGGAAAAATTGTTCTTTTATTTGGAGAAAATACCTTAAGGGATCCTATCTAGTTATGAAAAGAAATACACTTTGGGTATAGCCAAAGACAGAGAGAGTTAGACATAGATGAGTTAATTTTTTCCACATAATGAAGAAACAGGAATTTTGAAGCTGTCAGCTGGCATCTTCAGAAGAGGATTAGGTTCCTAAAAGAGAACCCTAGGAAGGAATGGTCTAGAAAACCAAGTGGAAAATTTAAAAACTTGTAGGACCAGGCCAAAAAAAGTAGTGGGTGAATTAAGTAGATGTAATATAATATAATTGGTGGGACAGGGTATGTGGCTAACTGGGGAGTCTAGCTTTATTGCAAGCACTCAGATTGAAAATTTTTATAAAATACTCTGCTACCCAGCTAGATATTTCTACAAGCATAATTGGGCCTATAGGCCCAGTTTATAACCTCTAATCTGTAGATTCAGAGCAATTCCAATAATCCCAGTAGGGTGGGTGTGTGGTATGTATTTGTGTTCTTGTTTCGATAAGCACCAATTATATCTTGAAAATTTACGTGGAAAAACAAGCGGCCTGAACTAAGATACTCCAAAAGAAAATAAAAATGGGGAAGTTGCCCTACCAGGTAGTAAGCCTCGTTATAAAGCTACAGTAATTAAGATCAAGTGGCATTGGCACAGGGATAGACAAATTGACCAGTGGAACAGAATAGAGGGCCCAGAAACATATGTGCATAGATGAAACTTTGATACATGTTACAGGTGGCATTCTAAGTCAGTGGGGAAAAGAGGGAATGACTATTCAATAAATGGTACAGTACAATTAGTCATGTAGAAAAAAAACCATGCTTTAAAATTAAAAAATCTGGCTCCTTGGGTTACAGAAATATTTTCCTAAGCAAGACACAAAAAGCACTAACATAAAAGATTGATAAAATTCAGCCATGTTAAAATTAGAACTTGTGTTTATCAAAAGGCATGTATGTGCTTAAAGAAAGCACATGCCTATAGTCATAGCTACTTGGGAGGCTGAGGCAGGAGGATCATTTAAGCCCAGGAGTTCGAGGTTGCAGTGCACTGTGATTACACCTGCAAATAGCCACTGCAGTCCAGCCTGGGCAATGTAGCAAGACCCCATCTCTAAAAAAATAAAAGAAATTGAAAAGACAAGCCAAAAACTGGCAAAATTTATTTACAACTCGTGTTTGACAAGACTTAATATTTAGACTATATACAAAAGTACAAATCAGTAAGAAAAAGAAAAGCAACCCAGTTTTAAAAATGGGCAAAAGAAATAGGCATTCACAGAAGAGGAAACATTTAAGAACAATGAACATAAACATGTTTACCCTTATTAGTGACTAAAATAAGATGATTTTATACCTATTCGATTAGCACCAATTATATCTGTTAATAACAAAGGTTGAAGAGGATGAAGATCAGCAAAGACTCATACATTTTTAGGCCGGGCGCGGTGGCTCACGCCTGTAATCCTAGCACTCTGGGAGGCCGAGGCGGGCGGATCATTCTGAGCTCAGGAGTTCGAGACCAGCCTGAGCAAGAGCGAGACCCCGTCTCTACCAAAAATAGAAAGAAATTAATTGGACAGCTAAAAATATATAGAGGAAAAAAAAAATTAGCCGGGCATGGTGGCGCATGCCTGTAGTCCCAGCTACTCGGGAGGCTGAGACAGTAGGATTGCTCGAGCCCAGGAGTTTGAGGTTGCTGTGAGCTAGGCTGACACCACGGCACTCGCCCCAGGCTAGAGAGTGAGACTCTGTCTCAAAAAAAAAAAAAAGACTCATACATTTTTAGTTGGAGATGTCAACTGAAACTGCTACTTTGGAAAACAAAATTTGGAACTATTCTTATAAAGTTAAACATTAACATAAGTTTTGACCTACAAATCCCATTCCTATGTATACTATATACCCAACAGGAACACTTGCCCGTACATACACAGTAGGATATATGTGCAAGAATTGCTTATCGTAGCAGCATTATGTTAGCAAGAAAGCTGGAAACAACCCAAATGTCCATTACTAAGAGATGGATAAATGTGTTGTGGTGTCGTATATTCACACAGTGGAATTTTACTTACTAAAAGTGAACAGACTGAGGAGATCGACTTCCATCATGCAGGATGAGTAGCTCCATGGGCCTACTTCACACTGAAACCGGTGAAAATTTTTAAAGACCATCCTTTCAAGTCCCTGAAAATAGTCCTAAAGTCATACAGCAAATTAAGAAACATCTGCTTGGCCGGGCACGGTGGCTCACGCCTGTAATCCTAGCACTCTGGGAGGCCGAGGCGGGTGGATCGCTCAAGGTCAGGAGTTCGAGACCAGCCTGACCAAGAGCGAGACCCCGTCTCTACTAAAAAAAATAGAAAGAAATGATCTGGACAACTAAAAATATATAGAAAAAATTAGCCGGGCATGGTGGCGCATGCCTGTAGTCTCAGCTACTCAGGAGGCTGAGGCAGTAGGATTGCTTGAGCCCAGAAGTTTGAGGTTGCTGTGAGCTAGGCTGACGCCACGGCACTCACTCTAGCCAGGGCAACAGAGTGAGACTCTGTCTCAAAAAAAAAAAAAAACATCTGCTTAAGAAAATCTATTAAAATTGGATAAGAAAAGTGAGAGTCTGAGGTATTTGAACTAAGAACCCCTCCCCACCCTGTGTCCCAGCTTGTCGAGATGGAAACTCCGTCCAGACTTCAGCAGCCAAGATCAAAGTATTTCCTCTCCCTCCCAGCTCCCAGTCAGAGGGCTTTCATCCAAGGAGGAACAGGACATCAGCATTTCTCATCCTGCCACCAGCTACTTGCTGCTGAGGCTAAGTTCTGGGGAGTGCGACTGAAAGGAGGGAGTAGCCTTCTTCCACCCCACCCCTCACTTTTGAGATGGAGGCTCTACCTTGGGCTCTGTGTCCAAGAATGCTGAGAATACTGGGGTCCTGAATGCTGTCGTCCCAGTTTGTAAGACAGTGGTTTCACACTGAGAGAGGCAAATCAAGAAGACCTGAGGTTACCGCCACCCACCTTCTAGAGTGGAGGTGTCTCTTAGCACTCGGAGAGGTATACTGTTGCCCCACTCCCAGCTCCAGAGCCCTGGCTCAGAGATTGCTGTAGGGGTGTGGGGGTGGCTGTAGCAGGTAAAACAAATAAGCAAATAGCTCCTTCTTCTCATCCCAAAGAAACTGACTTCGTTTTCAACAGAAAATGGAGAAATTCAGGCCTAAGGGACACTCTCAAAAACAGGCAGGTCAGTTGTGGTGAGGAAGGTAATTGGGAGGACATTGACAGACTCAGTGAAGATAACAGGATCAACTGTAGGCTGGCCACTTTGCGGAAGAGGACTGGGGGAATATCTGTGAGGAGCCCTCCAGGAATCATAACAAATATTAAACATTGATCATGGGAATTATGTCTTCAAAGGAGCCCAAATTTAATTGGATCATCTCTAGAGCAATTTATGTCCCAGGGCATTCTCGAGAATAGTAGTGTAATCAGCTGGTGTTTAGTGGGGCTTTAACATTTGGGATGGTCAAGAAGAAAGACCTAGGGAGCTGCCAGAACTGTCATCCCAGGGTGACTATGTTCATACCCAAAGCTGTGCCCCCCTGAGGAGCAACTTCAGGCTTGACACTGGGGATGTGGGGATGGGGGATAGTCTTCACTAGAGTACTGCAGCCAGGCACTAAACAAACAAACAAGCAAATAACAGTAGCAAGCCAGGGGAGGGGGGAGTTAGGACTTAGAGTTGCTACAATATATTATCTGGAATGTCCAGTTTCCAAGAAAAAATTATGAGACATGCAAAGAAATAGGAAAATATGACCCCACTGGACAAAGCAGGCCACAGAAACTGCTTGTGATTGCACCCAAATATCCCATTTAGCAGAAAAATACTTCAGAATAGCCATTATATGTTCAAAGAACTAAAGTAAACTATGATTAAAGATGATAACATTTTCACTTTTATTATTCATTGGAATGCAATTAAACTGTCAGAAGGAATTTAGCTAAATCAAGAATTCAGTAATTTTGCAGGCCAAATAATACACCCTTTATACATATAATGTACTTCACCTTCATTTTTCATCATGGATAAGAAGAATAATAATCTTGATTGCATTCCTACAGATCATGGTGAACAGCAAAACAAGGAAAAGCAGGGCCAAACCACTGACCCATGATCTCCATGTATAAACAGAAAGATATAAAACAATCCAAGATTTATTAGATCCCCAACTCATTTTTCCCTGGTATTTACCTTTTTGAATTCTTTGCAAATAATACACTTTATTAGTAGTGGTTGATGAGGCTTATGTAAACCATCTCCTCATGCCTCTTTAAAGTGAACACTCATTCTCCCTTGTGCCCTGGTGGGCTTGGGGGGGTGAGTGTCGTCCTCATGTGCACTCTAAAACCGTGAAACACGTTCCTTTGAGACTTAGGTGATCTAGCCGAAACACCATTTTCCCTTCTTTAAGTTCTTTTCTACTAAATTCCATTAGCCGTACAGTTCTTTAGTTTTCAATTCAGTGACCTACATTCTTACCGTTCACTTCCTATGTCCATTACCTGGAATTGCTCCAGGTTTTAAATCTCAAATTTCAGTATCCCACTCTCTGGCAACAACTTATTAATTATCCTTCCACATTACCTACTTTCTAATACCCAATACACCTATTCACTGACCTCAAAAAAGCTTCTAGTCTCAACTACTCCATTATTCCCAGGCTTTTCACCCCTCTGGATCTTCTTCCTTCCCTGCAGCTACAGGGTTTGTCATTGTGTCAGTCTTTAATAACCACTCGCAGATATCTTTCCCCTTTGTTCTTCTTGTTGAACTCAGCCTGCTATGAACTGTTGGAGAAAATCAAAGGATTGTGCACATTGGAGCCACTAAATTTTTTTTGGTTTTTGAAACAGAATCTCAAAGTTAGCCCCAGGTAGAGTGCGCTGGCGTCATCATAGCTCACCGCAACTTCAAACTCCCGGGCTCAAGTGATCCTCCTGCCTCAGCTGCCCAAGTAGCTGGGACTACAGGTTCACGCCACCACATCCAGCTTATTTTTCTATTTTTTTGTAGAGATGGGGTCTTGCTCTTGCTCGGGCTGGTCTCAAACCCTTGGCCCCAAGTGATCCTCCCGCCTTGGCCTCCCAGAGTGCTAGGGTTACAGGCATGAGCCACCGCACCTGGCCAGGAGCCGCTAAATTCATAGTCTTCAACTTCACTTAAATTCTCAACATCATCTTACACATTAATTAGCCTTCTTCCAGTTCCTTAATCAGCTCTTCTAAACTTTTGCTTCTTTTTTCAAACTTATCGTTTTGTCATATCCTTCCTTCACTTTCGTGATACATTTTACCTATTTTTAACTAAGCCAATTAAGGCCATAAGCCAAGAAGTGCTTCAGATCCCTTTCTCACTGCCTGAGAACCTGTCTACACCCTTCCTGACCTTTATAATTGGAGTGGTGCCCCACACCATGCTGAGGCTGATTGCACCCTCTCCTCTAGTTCCATCTTTCTTTTTCTCTCTACTATCTCATTCTTTGAAACTTACAGTCTCATGTCTTCGCTATCCTGAAAAATCGTTAGACATTAGAGATGTAAATTTGAGTCTTCAGCATGTAAGAACTATTGAAAGCTAAGATAACTTCATGAGATCTGAAAGGTGAGTTTAGATAGCAAAGATAAATCAAAGGACTGGGGCTTGAGGTATTCTAGTAGTTGGAGGTTGAAGAGATGAGAAGAATACAGAGGAAAGTGAGAAGGATCGGCTAAAAAAGTAGGAGAAAAACCAGGAAAGCAGGGTGTTGGGAAATTCAAGGAGGAAGCAATAATCAATTATGAAAATGCCATTGAGAAATGAAGTTAAATGAAGACTGAGAATTGACCATTGAATTTGACAACATGAAGGTTGTCAGTGACCTTTACAAGAACAGTTGTGGGGTGGGGTGACAGCAAAAGCCTGAGACTGGAGTAGGTTTAAGAAAAAAATGGGAAAAGAGAAAATAGAGAAAACCAAAAACAGACCCCTGGAGTGGCTTGCCATAAAGGGAAGGAGAGAGACGAAGCAGTAAATGTAGGTGGAAATGCAGTCGAGGATTTTTTAATGGGATAAACAGTTTATGTGTTGGCAGATGACAGGGGGACTTGGCCATTCAGGAAGGAGAGGGAAGAATTTTTAGGACAAGGGCCTTTAGAAGACAAGAGGGGAAAGAGTGTGAGGCACAGTAAAAGAGCTTGGATTAGAGAGGAGCACAGAGAGCTCCCTCATAATAGCTGCAGAAAAGGCACATCGCAAGGATACCTGATAGAGCTTGTGGAAGTGGCTTGTCATCTGTCTGTCTCTGCTTTTCTCAGTGAATCAGGAAGCCAGGTCCTCACCTGAGAGTGAAGAGGTGGAAAGCATTGTGGGTGTACAGAAATAGCCTTCTAAAACAGTAAGAGAGTTGATGACTTGAGAAATAATATGATTGCCAGTAGCCCTATTAAAATCCCAGTTGAGGTTATTAATTATGAATTTAAAATGAGTCTGTTGAGCATGATTATGGTTACTTTTCTCCACCATGTTTGGCTGCACAAGTGCTGGTATGGAATAGCCGGAGAGTTGGATCTAGCCAGGGTTGAGGTTGGCCAAGAGCATATGACAGACAGGCAAGGGAGTTCATGTGTATACCAGGGCGTGATTATAATGGTAGGCCATGGAAGCTGAGCCAGGTAGGACGTCAGGACACAAGGAGGTGAGGAATAATGAAAAGCCAGCAGTATCAAATAGATTGTAGGGCCCAGTGGGGTCAGAGGATGGTTGTAGTCAGCATACAGAAATGAGGAACAAAAGAATGGTGGGCGTTATGGTATAGTTGAGAATACAGGTCCTGGAGTAGGACAGAAAGTGAATAATGGCTCTGCCACTTAGTAGTAGTGTGTCTGTGGGCAAAGCTACCTGAGCTCTTCAGCCTAGGTTTCCTCATCAGTAAAACAGGAACACTAGTAGTACCTGCCCGCAGCACTGTTGTAAAGATCCAGTAATGCAGTACGAATAAAGTGCCTGGCACATAGGAAGCTCTGAAACTTTAGCTACTATTATGTAACTGTCATTCTTATCAAGGAAAATGCAAAAATATTGGTAGTTATACTGAATTCTTCAATTATGAGTGGTCTTAGGGTTTTTTAAAAAATATTTTCTGTATCTTTTAAAGACTTTACAATGAGTGTTATCATTCCCATAATTGAGAGATCTCTGCAAGAAATGTTTTTAAGTGTAAGTTTAAGTTGAAACTAAAAACCAAAAGTTAATGAATTTATGTAGTTTTAGAAAACCGGAAGTATCTGGGCTGAGATGATAAAGTGAATTTTGCCTTAACTCTTTCCTTAGGTAGAACAAGCAGATATTTGTAGCTCCTATGTATGCAGCTAAACTTTATAATCATTATTAGTAATATTTAAGAGAAAACTAAGACAGTGCTACCCCTACCCTCTAATAATATCTGTTCTACCACTTGTTGGGCTATGATTTTAGCTTAAATTCCGCGAAGGGTTTTTTTGCACATCTAGGAACACCTTCATAATATAAATCCCCTGATAGTGAGGTGATTGCTTATAAACTCTGTTTATTAACCTCTTAATAACTAGCCAAGTGTAAGCAAAAATGGGTCACAGAACAGATGCCAGAGTGTCTGGGAAGAGAGAAATAAGCCATTTAGTGGCCGGGAACGATGCCTCATGCCTGTAATCCTAGCACTCTGGGAGGCCGAGGCGAGAGGATCGTTTGAGCTCAGGAGTTCGAGACCAGCTTGAGCAAGAGGGAGACCCCTGTCTCTACTAAAAATAGAAAGAAATTAGCTGGACAACTGAAAATATGTATAGAAAAAATTAGCCAGGCATGGTGGCACATGCCTGTAGTCTTGGCTACTCAGGAGGCTGAGGCGGAAGGATCGCTTGAGCCCAGGAGTTTGAGGTTGCTGTGAGCTAGGCTGACACCATGGCACTCTAGCCCAGACAACAGAGTGAGACTCTGTCTCAGAAAAAAAAAAAAGCCATTCAGAAAGACACCACAGGAATTTTGCCCTATGCTGGTCTTAACTGTTCCTTGCACCTGTATACTGCATGCCCTTGTTTATACTTAATAACATAGGAGATTTTGTTGCTGATAAAAAAATGAATGAATAACCAAGCCATACAGGCAAATTCAGATTAACCAGTTGGCATTAACATTAGGGTGACTGTAGAATTTATCGTAGCGCATGTTCCAAAGTTGCTCATGTGAGCCCATGTCTTTGTGGATTTATCTTGGACTTCTGAATCTTAAATTGGAAAATTAGTGTGGTTAGAATTTATAGTTCTTGTCTTTGTCACTTTATACTGTAGCCGTCTGATTTGGGGCTAGTTTCCTAATCTCTGTGAGATTGTTTCCTGCTCAGTAAAATTGAGAATCAATTATTAAATGTAATAACACAGAATTTCCCAAACTTGCTTGGTAGGAAATTCGTGGCTGGGGTGAGGCGAGAGGATCGCTAGAGCCCAGAAGTTCCCAGGCTGCAATGAGCTATGATCATGCCACTGCACTCCAGCCTGGGCAACAGAATGAGACCCTGTCTCTTTTTTTTTTTTTTTTTTTAAAGGATGCGGGCTCGGTGGCTCATGCCTGTAATCCTAGCACTCTGGGAGGCCGAGGCGGGTGGATCGTTTGAGCTCAGGAGTTGGAGACCAGCCTGAGCAAGAGCGAGACCCCATCTCTACTAAAAAAAATAGAAAGAAATTACTTGGACAGCTAAAAGTATATAGAAAAAATTAGCCAGGCATGGTGGTACGTGCCTGTAGTCCCAGCTGCTCGGGAGGCTGAGGCAGAAGGATCACTCGAGCCCAGGAGTTTGAGGTTGCGGTGAGCTAGGCTGAAGCCTAGCCTGGGTGACAGAGTGAGACTCTGGCTCAAAAAAAAAAAAGGAAATTCACTTGGG
>RJWJ010038258.1:0-15079 GCA_004363605.1 Indri indri
GCTGTCCAATTAATTTCTTTCTATTTTTGGTAGAGACGGGGTCTCACTCTTGCTCAGGCGGGTCTCGAACTCCTGAGCTCAGAACGATCCGCCCGCCTCGGCCTCCCAGAGTGCTAGGATTACAGGCGTGAGCCATTGCGCCTGGACTCTGCTCCCTTTTTAATGCACGATGTGCTCCAAACACACTAGATGAGCAACAGTTGTATAATATATGTGTTTTCTAAGTGGCACACCTCTACGCCTTTGCTCAGGCAGTTTTGCTGCCTGGACGCTCCTCTTTATTCTTCTAAGAACCCAACCCCTTGTTAAGTCTTTGTTTATGTCCACTAGTGCTGCAGTCCCCAACCCCGGTACTGGTCTGTGGCCTGTTAGGAACTGGGCTGCACAGCAGGAGGTGAGTGGCAGGTGAGGGAGCAAAGCTTCACCTGTATTTACAGCCGCTCCCCATGGCCCACATCATGGCATAAGCTCCGCCTCCTGTCAGGTCAGTGCTGGCATTAGATTCTCATAGGAGCCTGAATCCTGCTGTAAACTGTGCGTGCGAGGGATCTAGGTTGCGGCTCCTTGTGAGAACCTAATGCCTGATATCTGAGGTGGAGCTGAGGCGGTGATGCTAGCGCTGGGGAGCGGCTGCAAATACGGATATCATTAGCAGAGAGGTTTGACTGCACAATAAATGTAACGCTCTTGAATCATCCTGAAACCATCTCTGCCTCCCCCAGTCCGTGGAAAAATTGTCTTCCATGAAACTGGTTCCTGGCGCTCAAAAGGTTGGGGACCGCTGCTCTAGTGGATGTACTTGTCTCTCTTGGGATCCCCACGGTTTGTTGCATTTTTTTCAGAGGCCCCTGTCACTCCGCTTTCTACCAGAGTTAGGGCCAGTCATCTCTCTTTCACTAGATGGAGAGCTCCTTAAGGGCAGGTGACATGTTTGAGTCATCTTTGCTTTCCATGTTGTGTGCTCAGTCCCTAGCCTTAGTAGGGAATCAGTAAATGCCCTGTGAATGGAAATTAACAGCATAAAGAGGCTTTGTAGTCAGATAGGTCCAGACTCCTAATCTGTACTCTACCTCTTTCGAGCCCTATGACCTTAGCCAAGTTGCTTAAATTCTCTAAGTCTCAGTTTCCTCATCCGTGAAATGGGTATAACAGTACCCACCTCTGTAACTGCTAACTGGCCAATGAGATGGTTTTAAAAAGCACTTAACATGTAGCAAGTGCTCAATATAACGTAGTAATTATTATGGCTTCCCTGCAGAAAGAGCAGCAGACCAACCAGGATTGGTGGTGGAGTCTCCGCTGACTGGCCGGGCATCTTTGGCCTGCCCCAGGTTGAAAGGTGCTTCCAAGTTCTTGGCACAGTCTCCACTGTCCGGCCCAGGTCCCTCGTCCTGAGAGTGGTAGAAGACGGAGCTGCTGGACTCCTGAGAGTGTAGCATGCTGTATCGTCGCCTCTTGTCCTGGAGGGAGGGAGAGAAAAGAGAGCCGGGAGTAAGGCTCGGTGCCAGGAAGGACTTCTCGGGGCAGCAAGGGGTGTGAACACAGGTGGTGGAGGTTCTGTCTCAGAAGAACGTGCATAATAGGAAAGCTGTTTGTTTGCTTAGGAAATTTTGGAAAAGTTCCTTTCAAGAGATGGTGAATGGAATTATCTTTTCATATCACTTACGTTGTTTATATTTTCTATTATTGACCTCGTTTTTTAAAAATGTAATTCTAAATGCCATTCCTGTCTCCAAATAGGTAGCCCAAATTATAAATGACATAATGAACCATCTGTGTCTTCCTTTCCTTTCTCCATGATATATATATATATATATATATATATAATATGTAACATATTGTCTTTTGGGGGTCATTTTTGTTTTATAAAAAGTGGACCATACTACTTACGTTTATCAGTATCTCTAATTTGGCACTTAAAACCTTTTGGAAATTCTTTGTCAACCATGATCTTTAACACTCAACTGCATACTATTCCATCGCCCCTGTTGTTAAGCATTCACTTTATGCCCATTTATTTTGGCCACTATAAAAATGCTGCAATAAGTCCTTGGACATGAATGCATGACATCACTTTTATTTCCTTTTTGTTTGTTTGTGTTTTTTTTTTTATTTCAAAATATTAAGGGGGTGCAAATGTTTTTTATATGGATACTTTGTATAATGCTTAAGTCGTGGCTTTTAGTGTATCAGTCACCACTTTCATTTCGATGGGTTAGATTCCTAGGAGAGGGATTTCTGGGTTGAAACGTTTATATATTTCTAATTTCATTAGATTGCTTTGCAGAGGGCTCTGGCAAGTTATATTTACACCAACAATATATGAAGGTCCTCTTTCCCCAATGTCCCTACCAGGAGGAGGGAAGACTTTGCTAGTCTCAGGTAAGAAAAGGAGAATGGATCTGGTGATTTGTTGGGTCCCTTCTGGTGGTAGGTCTGCTGATGAGCTGGTGCCTTCCAGACCTCCCAGGAGGGCCCGGGCTGTGCAAAGACTTGGCTGGCATTTTGTTCAGTATTTTCTCCTTGCAGTTGAACACTCCACTCTCCATAACACAGTAACCATTGCCCTGATCATGGTTCTTAAGAAATTCTATAACATTCAAACATCTGGAAATTTCACATAAAGTTCTAATTCCTCTTGAGAAATTGGAAACACATTTAACACAGGGCCCATGTTCCTGCATGGCAACAGTTTGTTAGAGCTGAGTAGGGGCTGCCTGATTTAGACAGGCTGTGTGCTCTGCAGTTTGCTATATTCCTCACCCCTCCTTATTGCCTCTCCAACTATGAGCACATTGATAACTGCTGTCTAACATGGCACTTGCCCCTTTTATTTTTACATTGAGTCCATTTCATTATTTCATACCTGCTCAATCCCTCTAGGCATTGAGTTTGAGACGTTTTTAAAAAAAACAAAAACAAAAACAAGATGAGATATGCTTTAAGCAGGAATAGAGAGACTCACTAAAGAGAGAAGATGGATGAGGAAACAGCTTCTTAGGCAATCACCCACCTTTTAGCATGCCGTCCACTTCCCTTTGAGGAATTCTTTGCTTTTATCCCACTTCTGCCACCACATATAAGGGAATTATCCACGTAAATAAATAAAATGCAAACTTATCTAAAAAGATATGAGCTGACTAGAGTGTCTGGGGAAAGAAACCTGAGTGCGGTTGTTCTTGAACTGAAGTGTGCATCATATCACTTAGGAGAGATTATGTACAATGCAGATTTATAGGCCTTGCCCTTGGGGATCCTTATTCAGTGGAGATGGGTTGGGGCTAGGGCTCTGCATTTTAAATAAGTTTCCCAAGTGCTTCCACTGCAGGGGCTCTTGAAAATCACACTTTGAGATGGTGGCATCTACCTAAGCAGGGTCACCACGATTGAATGCCCATCGCCTGGCAACTGTAAACCCACAACTGGATAAACTATACCCACAACTCTAAACCCAGTTCTGACTAGTTCCTAGCTGTATGAATAGTCTTTCCAGTGAAGGATGGTTTGTGGGCTTGGGTTCTAGACCCTCACTGGCCCCTGGAATTTCTAGGATACTTACAGATCTGGGACTGGAGACGTACAAGGAGACATCACACACGATGCCATACCCCACCAACCGTTCTCCAGGGAAGAGGGAGCTGGTGCTGACAGGTGAGATCAGCACCTCGGTGGTCTCGGGGAAGATCCACTCCACGGTCACATCGCTCAGCACTGGGGCCATGGCCTTCTTCAAGGACTTGACCATCTGTTGGGCAGGGTCAGAACACAGTTGGGGGGTTGTGTGAACACGTGAGCAGTGTGAAGACTATGCGAGTGTGAACCTGGGGTGGGGGTGTGAGCAGGGAGGAAGGGACAACAGGCCTGGGGTGGCTTGCCCAGCAGCCTCTGAGCTTCTTAGACTCCTAGAATGTCAGAGTTGGAAAGGATCCTTGCTGTCATCTTTCCTAAATTTATCATTTTATAAATGAGAAAATCTGAGGCTCAAAGTGGGGCTGTGACTAGCCCAAGGGTACACAGAAGGTGAGTGTCAAAGCATGGGCTGCATAATGATCTTGAGAAAGTTAATTTGCCTTTCTGGGCCTTAGTTTCCCCTTTGGTTAAAGTGGGAGGATATAGCTAGAGGATTATCTGAGATACTGGATTTGGAGTATCTGCCACGCGGTAGGTGTTCAGTGAATGGCAGCTGTGGTTTAGCATCACCTAGGTTGATTTCTTCGGGCATCCTATACTGCAAACCTGGAAAAAGTGATTTGGGGATTGAGGCAGTCATAGAGGTGAGCTCTCAAACCCCTCTTCAAGAAAGACCATGCCTTTTTGCTGCAAGAAATGCAGTTAGGTGACAGCTTCCAGATGCAGTGCCCCGGCTTTTGAGCCACACATCTCCCTGGAAGTCCCCAAGACAATGACTCAGCATGTGGGGATACTGGTCCTGGCCATTTCAGCCCAGCGCAGACTCTCCAGTGGGCAATCTTTGCCCCAGAGCTCCCAGCCAGGTTGGCCGAGACCTTGCCGGAGTGGGGCATCGCAGTCCCAGACTTTCCCTGCCAAGTTTGCGCCGCTTTCCTTTCCCAGGTGTTGGACCACCTCGGGCCTCAAGAGCTTTCCTTCCTGCTACCTCCTCTTCTGTCTTTCACAGACACAATTCTCAACAGACCTCTTCACTCTTAACCCCAGCTCAGTCTGCTTCCTGGACTGACAAAGGGGTTTCCTAAGGGTTGGATTATTTGTGCCAAATGTGCAGGAAATGGAAGGAAGACTACGGCTTCCTTTATTTCTGGACACTTTAGATTCTTCTGAGCCACCATTTGTCATCATCAGAAATGTGGCCAGGAATGACCCCAAACAAAACTCCATGTCCATATCAGCGATGGCTCCTTAAGGGGCTTCAATCCTACCTGGCAAGTGGATGGAGCATGTGACCCAGTGGCTGGGGCCAGGGGATCTAGCATCCTGGCACGGCTCCAAGAGTTGCCTGCTCTGTGGTCTCCACTTCTGTGGTTCTCACTGGGGTGCAGCGTGGCCCAGAGGAGAGCTCAGATATGGGATGAAATCCCAGCTCCACCACTGAGGTGCCATGGGACAGATCTGGGCCTCTGAGGATCCAGCACTGGAAGAGGCTGGGGCCCTGCGCCTACCTTGGGTTGCAGCCGCTCCCCCTCCACCAGGAACTCAGCACTGCCCTTGGACACAGATGCCAGCCCCTTCACCAGTCTGTGGCAGACGTTGGGTCCAATTCCAAAGCTATAGCACCTGGGGGAAGGGGAGGAGAGAGGCTGCTACTTCCCACCCTCTCTGCATCTTTGTCCCCATGGGATAAGGGACAGAGAGTAATCCAGCAGAGCTGCCTCGGAGCTGTCCCTGTCTTTAGGTAGAAGGCAAGCGAGAAGGAGGAAGGCTACCTGTGGCCACTCACATACACAGACAGACCGCCCACAGCTCCCCCTGGAGTCCAAGCAGCCTCTTCCCAGGCTGCTCTTTGGGAGCTGTGTGCAGAGATGTCGGCTGCTCAGCCCTCTGAACTTCCAAGGGGAAAAGGCAGACTCAGCTCAGGCCCTCCTAGAAGCAAAGCGCTGCAGGAATTGGGGGTCCTGTCCTCTCCCTCTGGCGTTTTGCACATGTTGCTTTGGCTCTGGTGGCCTCAGCCCCAGGGTTACTAAGCCCAGACCCCTGCCTGGGCTGACCTGGTGGAGAAGGCATGGTTTCGCACCAGCTCCAGCACCTTCCCTGTGTTGTTGACGGTGCCATCCGTGATCAGGAAGACCAGCCGCGGGTGGCCTTGGTGCACGGGCTGCCGGATGATCCACTTGAGAGGGGAGAGGATGTTGGTGCCACCCATGTCAGCCCGCATCCTCTGGATGTTATCACAGGCCATGGCCAAGCTCTCCTGCAGGGAAGGACAACGGGCAGGGCAGACAGTGCCCAGGGTCACCACATGGCACGGAGACTCTCAGCCAACAGGCAGTGAGCCCTTAGTTTCCCTAGATCTTTGTTCAGCCTCTGGAGTTGACTCGTGCTCCCAATGTCATCCCTGCCCCACGCACAGCAAGAATAGGTGGCCACTTATTTGATGAAATCTTGCCCAACAACACCCCCTACCAACGCCTGAATCGCCGCCATTTGTGGTATACTGACTTAGTACTGGCCTCTCTGGGTTCCTCTTTAAAAACATAAACACCCCTGGAAAAGGCAGCACCTTAAGTCCCTCCTTTCTCAGCACAAACGAGGTTTCCTTTTCTGATGAGGGAGAAAGAGAGTGGGGTGGAGAGGGCACAGGACTAGCAATTTGAAGACCTTTGTCCTGCACCTGACGCTGGCACCAGCTCCCTGTGATACTCTGGGGACATCATTTCCCTAATCTAGGCTTCGGATTTCCTCCCTCCTGGACCAGCTCTGCGGAGCTCAACTGGCCAAGGACTGTTGGCGCTGGATGGATGTCATTGCAGCAAGAGTAGATTCCCACTGGACACAGTGACCGCTGCTGCTGGCTCGGAAACATACTCTTTCAACATTCACGCTTGGAGGGGACTTAAAAGTCACCGTGTAGATCAAAAGTCTTTAGATGTATATGCAGCTTTTGAGCCAGCAAGGCTAGGAACTAATCCCAAAGGAATAATTAAGGATGCTATAAAGATGACTAAATAGAAAAAAAATGGAAACAATTCAAATGCCTGAGTGTTCTGTTAAATAAGTCCCAATCTAACTGTGTAGTGAAATACTAAGCAACCATTAAAATTATGTTACAGATTAGTACTTACTGGCATGGAAATATGTTCATGATAGACTGTTACGTTAGAAAAGTAGGTTACAGTGCAGTGTGGAAAGACTAATCCTATTTTTATTGAAGATGTGTGTAAATGCATAGAACAAGTTCTGGAGGGATTTATACCAAGCTCTTAACAGTGTGTCTTTTCCTCTTCTTTTTTCTGATGGATGTAATCATGTGAGATTTAAAAAAAATTACTTTCGGTTATCTAGATTTAACAATTGTGGGACAATCAATATGTATTATTCTTAACAAAAAATTTTTTAGGCCAGGTGCGGTGGATCATGTCTGCAATCCCAGCATTTTGTGAGGCAGAGGTGGGATGATCGCTTGAGGCGTGGAGTTTGAGACCAGCCTGGGTGACATAGTGAGACCCCATCTCTAAAAAATAAAAATTAGCTGGGTGTGGGAGCATACACCTGTAGTCACAGCTACTCAGGAGGCTGAGGCAGGAGGATCACTTGAGCCCAGGAGTTTGAGGCTGCAGTGAGCTATGGTTATACCACTGCACTCTAGCCTGGACAACAGAACAAGAGTCTGTCTCAAAAAATGTATTTTTTTCTTAAGAGATGAGGCTTTACTATGTTGCCGAGGCTGGACTCGAGCTCCTGGGCTCCAGTGATCCTCCTACTCAGCCTCCCAAGTAGCTGGGACTACAAGTGCACACAGCATGTATTATTCATGTATTTGGAAAACTCATAAAATTATTTTTGGTTGAAAAGTGTCCCATATGTCTGTCTTCCCTCCCTCTCTCTCTTCCTTCCTCTTCTTAGATTTGGGAAGGATGCTCCAATTTTGAACATGCTGCTAGGGTCACAGTCCTGTTGCTCCACACTGTAGCTGGAGTCTTGTGAGTCCCATTCCTACCCACTTCCATACCTGCTCAGACACCTGTTCACTCCCACCCCTTACCATTCACTGCCTCAGCTCAGCCCCTCGTCCTGGTGAGACAGGCTTCAGTGAGTGGCAGGCCTAGGCCATGTCCTCTCTCTGCCCTCTCCCTGTACCCCATCTCTGTGCACACACACACTTTGCCCAAAATATTGTTTTATTTTGAAGAGGGGGGATGCCAGGAAGCTGAGATGTCAGCACACTGCAGAAACATAGATAGCCTCTCTTTAGTTCTCTGCCCCACAGTGTGTTCTGGGCTCTCTGTGGTGGGCAGCTTCTGAAGCCAGCCCCAGGGTTGCCTCTTCTTGCCTTTTCCCTCCTTTCCTCTGTGCCCCCCACCTCTGTCGCCCTCCTGGTCCCAGCCTTGCCGCCTTACCTCACTGTAGGTCTGGCTGGAAGGAAAGAGGGTCTTAAATGTGGATCCAAACTCAATGACGTTGAAGAGGCAGGCTGGCATGAGGCTCTTAAGAGCCACCAGCATGGCATCCTGGCAGGCGAGAAAGGAATTTTCAGGATTCAGGGAGGAGTTATTGCCACTCCGCCAGCCCACACCAGTATCCCCTTCCCAGCACAGGGGCAGCCTCCAGACAGGGCTTTTGCCCTCTGTCTGCGCCCGACAGCTCCTTTCCCTTCACATCGAGAAACGTGCTGAGGCTGAGCAGAGGCTGGACTGAAGCCATCCTCATGAATCTTCCCATCCAAGCAGCAGGTCTGGCTTCTCAAAGCCATTCTAGTATGGCTGGTCAGTTCCATGTCACTGCTCACTGACCCTGAGGGGTCGAGGGCAGGGAGTACCCACTTCCTTCTGCCAAAGCAAAATTGCTGTCTAACGGAAGAAGGTGGCCTGGTCCAGGTCATGCTGCTGGTGGGCAGCTCGTGGCCTTCCCCCAGAGCCTTCTGCATCAGACTCAACCTAGATGCCATTAACTAGGGACAAGTCCTGAGGGACAGTCTCTTTGGCTCACATTTGTTGAGTGCATAGGATGCATTTTACATGCATTGCCTCACTAACCCTCACAATAGCCCTTTGAGGCGGGCACACTATTATCCCCATTTTATAGAAGAGAAGACTGAGGCACAGAGAAGGGAAGTGACTTGTTGGTGAGTATCCAGACAGTGAATAGCGGAGTTGGGACTCAAACACATCATTTTGTCTCTGAAGTCTGTGAACATTAAAGAGTCTTAACCTATGTAACTGTGCACCACCAGGAGACCTTGACGAAGGTATATTGAAAAAAATAATGACAATGAGGGAGGTGGAGGTGATGGTAGAGCAAAAGTGACGATGATGCCGATACAAGGCAATGATAAGTATTTGAGCAATTTCTATGTGCCAAGCATTGTTCTAGACACTTTATATTAGTTATCTCATTTAATCTCTATGACATGCATTATAGCATAGTGGTTAAGAAGACATGCTCTGCAATGAGATATCACTTATCTCCAGTGAGAATGGCCTTTATCAAAAAGTCCCAAAACAATAAATGTTGGCGTGGATGCGGAGAGATAGGAACACTCATACACTGCTGGTGGGACTGCAAACTAGTGCAACCTCTGTGGAAAGCAATATGGAGATACCTTAAAGAGATACAAGGAGATCTACCATTTGACCCAGAAATCCCATTACTGGGCATCTACCCAAAAGAACAAAAGTCACTCTATAAAAAGACACCTGCACCCGAATGTTCGTAGCAGCACAATTCACAATTGCAAAGATGTGGAAACAACCCAAGTGCCCATCAATACATGAGTGGATTAATAAAATGTGATGTATGTATACCATGGAGTACTATTCAGCTATGAGCAACAATGGTGATATGGCACCTCTTGTATTCTCCTGGATAGAGCTGGAACCCATTCTACTAAGTGAAGTATCCCAAGGATGGAAAAATAAGCACCATATGTACTCGCCAGCAAATTGGTTTCACTGATCAACACCTAAGTGCACATGTAAGAATAACATTTATTGGGTGTCGGGCAGGTGGGGGGGGAAGGGGGGGTATATGCATACATAATGAGTGCAATGCGCACCATCTGGGGGATGGACACGCTTGAAGCTCTGACTTGGGGGGGAGGGGGGTAAGGGCAACATACGTAACCCAAACATCTGTACCCCCATAATATGCTGAAATGAAAAAAAAAAGAAGATATGCTTTGAAGTTAAACATGTAATACCACTTGTACTGTTACTAACTTGACCTTGGGCTAGGGATGTCATCCCTCTGAGCTTCAGCCTGGCACATAGTAAGCACTCAGTAAATGCTTGTTATTACCAACCCAATGAGACACATATTAATTTTAATACCCCCATTTTACAGATGAGGAAACTGAGGCTGAAAAGAGTTAAAGAATTGCCCTGGATCACGAAACCTAAGACTAATGACTGAGGCTTTCAAAACATAGCTCTGAGATCTCTATTTGTGTTGGCTCTGCCATGGCAGAGGAATGAAGGTCTCCCCTTCACCTCTGTATCATTTATTGATGGCATCCCAGGGATCTCAGCATGGCTTCAGGGAAACAAACTAGGAGGAAACAGCTGCAAGTGGATTCTGGCAACTTCCACAGCATACAGCCTTCCAGGCTCCACATACCAGCACCCCTCTCCCACCCCTCTCTGCAAACATTAACATTAAACCTTAACATTAACGTTCTCTCTGTCTCTCTTCATTGCTGGTGTTAATACATTTGGGTTCTCTACAAAAGAAGTCAATATCTGCTTATTTTTTCATTAGCCACTAATGCATATATTCCTGTTTGCAGGAGATGGTGCTGATTCACACAGATTATCTCTGCTCACACCTATTAGAATTTTTAAAGCCGTGTTTTTGGCAGCAAGTGGCACCCGAAGAATGAGACCAGCTGCAGGAAATTAAATTGGCTGAACTTTCCCCTTTGGCATGCGCTGTTTGGATTTCTAGTCTTCCCTCCTCCCTGAGCCTAATTTTTCCTAAAACTTCCACCCAATGGGTCATAATTAATGACCCAAGCAACCTCCAGTGGCTTCATTGTTAGTGGGGAGGGAGGTGTGTGGCCTGAGTAATTTCTGTGCCTTTCTCTAATAGGGTCGTGTTTAGAAGAATGGATTGCCCTGATGCAAAGCCATTTGTGGAGAAATGACCTTGTGAAGCTCAGTGAACTTAACTGGAGAAGAGCAGAAGAGACTTCAAGGGGACTGAGAGGATAGCCAGAGAAAGTTATCATCAGAGAATTCTGGAATGCAAAGGCTGGAAAGGGGTTTAGTTCAGGAAGTGGATTTCCACTCATAAACCAACCCTGTTTAACTGGTAGTAACTGCCTGGGATACTGGGACGAGAAGGCTATAGAGACTGAGTCCAGGCTCCACATGGAGAAACATGTTATGATCAGTTATCGATGTCTGCCTGGGCTTGGGAGAGGGGAGCAGGGGGAGATGGGACATATGTTTGCCCTGCCTGAAATAATCCTTCCTTCTCATTTTAAATAAAGGACAAATGAAGCCTGGAGTTAAGAATCAACTTGTCCACAGCCACATAGCAAGCCAGTGACAGAATCGATCCTGGAACCCAGGTGTTGCTCTTTGTACGAGGCCATGCAGCAGAAGTGACAAAATCAGAGAAGAGAGCTTTTTTTTAGTGGAAGAGCATACAATTCCTCATAAGCAATGTAAAGAAAATGAGGACCGAAGCAAGATACGGTAGGCTTAGTCTCCCTCACCAGCCCTGTGATGCTGCGGAAAGCACTTAGCCTCTTGCAGACTCAGTTTCTTTACCCAGAAAATGGAGAGAAAATGGATTAAACACTCCCTAAGGGGTGGTGAGGGTTCACGATCCCACGGTGCTGTCAGGTGACTGAGAAGACATGAATCGATCTGGCTGTGGAATGCAATAGAGATGGCCACAGAGACCCAAGCCTGCTTCAGCACTCCAGCCCGTGGACAGCTCCCTGTTCTAATTCCTGCCTTTGATGGTGGGCAGGGTGGGGAGAAGGTACCAATCAGCCCCACATCGCAATGTTGAAAGACCTCAAACAGGAACCTGGGTCTCATGTGTGACTCCTCTGCCATACTCAAGACAAAGCCTATTCGGAGCAAGCCTGAGAAGATAACTGGCATCACAGGTCCTACCTAACCCTCCTCTCCTGGCTGAACCTGTTGCCCCGGAAACAAGAGCTTTCTCCAGCAACAAACTAAGGAGAGGGATGAAATTTCAGGTGGCAGCAGAGCCCCACTTCCTTCTTGTTCCCTCATCCCTTGTTCTCTTAAACTGTGGTCTTTCACCCAGTTCAACAAAGAGACTGAGGGCTTTTTATGCATCAGAGCAGAGCTGGGGCCCCTGGGAAAAGGTGGATGAAAAGATCTGGTCCTTTCCCTTTAATGAGTTCATAACTCCAGAGCGGGAGACGACATCTGCACAACTGAAAATGCCAGGGAGCGTTGGATAATGCCATAATCGAGCCAAATCATCTCCTGACGGGGGTGAGACGATTCTGGATGGGTCGGGGGAGGGTTTTATCCCTGTCTTCCACACTCCTGAGCAGCTGTCCCTAGCAGGAAGGCGGAGCTCCCAGGCGTTCTGAGTGGCTAGCAGGGCTGTGTCTCTTGCTTGGCCGTGAGCTCCTCGAGGGCAGCAACTGTGTTTACATCCCGCTGTTCTCCCAGACGGCCAAGCACAGGGCTTTGCACTTATTAAACATTTGAAAAAAAGAGGAACTAAGTCTTCTCGACTGGATTCTACACATTTGGTGGCAGTGGCCATGTCCAGTGAATCTCTAGTGTCAGGTGGTGGGAACGGTCAGACAGACAAGGGTCTAATCTTAGACCACACTAGCTGTGTGACCTTGGGGAGGTGACTGAAACTCTCAGGATCAGTTTTCCCATCTGGAAAGTGGTGACAATAGGACCAACCTCATAGCATTATTGCCTGTATGAGCTACCAAGCTGTGCATGAAGTGGCTAGGCATAGTATCTGACACCTAGTACCTCCTCAGCAAATATTAGTTTCTTTCTGTGTACCCCTCTGCACTCACTACCTAGTCAGGTGCTTTAGCTAGAGCAAGCGCATGACAAAAGTTTGCAGACTGTAAAGGAAGCCGTGGGTGATTTCATCCCTTGCACATGGACAGCAGCTCTGACTCTGCTCACACCGCTTCAGGGGTTTATTTGGGGAGTGAATTAAGTTTGGGTTTCTCTGTTTAAACTGATTTTTTAAAAAGTTGTTTCTTGGGGCCGGGCGCGGTGGCTCACGCCTGTAATCCTAGCACTCTGGGAGGCCGAGGTGAGTGGATCATCCTGAGCTCAGGAGTTCGAGACCAGCCTGAGCAAGAGTGAGACCCCGTCTCTACCAAAAATAGAAAAAAATTAATTGGACAGGTAAAAATATATACAGAAAAAATTAGCCGGGCATGGTGGCACATGCTTGTAGTCCCAGCTACTCGGGAGGCTGAGGCAGGAGGATCACTTGAGCCCAGGAGTTTGAGGTTGCTGTGAGCTAGGCTGACGCCATGGCACTCGCCCCAGGCAAGAGAGTGAGACTCTGTCTCAAAAAAAAAAAAAAAAAAAAAAAAAGTTGTTTCTTGGAACAGAAAGTGCTGAGGAAGCGGGGTTGGGGTGCAAGCTGATCTGCCCTGGAGCCAGGGCCAGGGGAGGGGCCCCTCCGGCAGGTACCTTGACGCGGCGGATGCTGCTCCCACTCATGCTGCTGCTCCTGTCGATGAGGAAGATGAACTCTCCGTGGGTCTTCCTTAGGCTCGGCTGCACTGACTGGAGGTCAGGACAGAAGTTGAGCATAATGACAGAGTGGTGGGGAATGTCCTTGTGGAGGCGTTTCCGGATGATTTCTGTCTGGAGGAGAAAGGAAAACTCTCTGACCTGGGCAAGCAGGGGGTGCAGAGATACTCGTGGGGACCATAGTGGTCCCCGTCACTCACCATGTGCCATCCAGATCCCACTCAGGCTCTGCACAAAAAGACCTCCGGGCTGACGCGGCTCCTCTGTTTGCTAGACTTCAACAGGTTGCAACAGCAACATGGGCTTTGTAGGCAGAAAGTCCTGGGTTCGAATCCCAGCTCTGTCACTGTCCAACTGTGTGATTTTGGGCAAGTCCCTTGTCTGGGTCTCTTTCATCATTTGTAAAATGGGGCAAATGACATCCACTTCCCAGGGTGGTGGAGAGGTGACCTGAGTTAGCACGCGCACGGAAGGCCGCTTAGCTGAATAAAGGTCTCTTTTGCTTTTACACTCGCTGTGCAAGCTGCTCTCCGGCTCATCTTGGCTGTGAACTTGGTTTCCCTGGTTTACTGATAAATTCCTACTCAGTCTTCAAATCTTACCTGTTTGGAGAGCCTGCCCTGATCCTCCAGGTGGACTTAATTACTTATTTTCCTCATCCATAAAATGAGGACAGGAACACAAGCCTCACTGAGTTGTTGTATGGATTAAATGCAACGCCTGTGCCTGGCAGAGCTTGTCTCTAAACAGCGGCCACCACTGCCGCTGCTGCCCTGCTGTTGTCACTTGCCCTGGGGGCCCAGGCACTGCTCATGCTGAGTGAAGTTTTTTGCTCAAATCTCTGCCACCCCCTAGCTTGTGCGCTGCTTGGAGGTGGGTCATGCCTTAGATGCCTTGCACATCTCTGGGATTTAACGCAGGGCCCAGTCCAGAAACAGAGCGTAAACACTGAGGGGAGGATGGAGCTTCTGTTTCTATCTTTTTATGCGGCCTCGTAGCTGGCCCTGAGGCCACAGGCTGCTGCGGAACCTTCTTCTTGACTCTTCCCTCACCGCACAGAATCTCGGTTCCTCCATCCTCTCTCTGCTTTCTCTCCCTCCGCCCCGGCTGTCTCTCTGTCTCTTTATCTGACGGTCTCTGTGTGCACGCGCGTCTGTGTCTGTTTCTCAGTTTCCCGCTATTTGGGTGCCTTCCCCGTCTCAGTAGATGACATCACCCCCCGCCCAGTTCAAACCAAACGCCTGGCAGCTGTCGTTGGTTCTCCTCCTTCCCTCGCTCCACACATCTCTGCCTGCAGCAGAGCTTCATCAGTCCTGCTGCTAACAGGCACCCTGGACTCGTCCTCCTCTCTCTGTCCCCACGGCCACCACCCAAATTCAGGAGGAGATCACCTCCTGCTGGACCCTTGCAATAGCCTCTCACTGGCCTCTTTCTTCCACTTGGATCTGCCCGTGGTCCATTCTGCATTGAGCGGCCGGGGGATCGTTCTCATCGGTTCTCTTGCTTAAGCAGTGGCTCCCGCTCACGGGCTACACCTGTGGCCTGACCGCTGCCTACCTGTGTGCCTACCTGTCCCCCTCATCTCTACGCACTCTGCTCCCTACATTTCGGCCACACCGGCCTCCCTCCTGCTTTCCAAACAGGTCACCATTACTCCTCTTCTGGTTCTTTCTTGTGTGGTGCTCTCTCTGCCCACTCCTCTCCCGCGGGCTCTTTGCAGG
>RJWJ010038259.1:0-15272 GCA_004363605.1 Indri indri
GCGTCAGCCTAGCTCACAGCAACCTCAAACTCCTGGGCTCGAGCGACCCTACTGTCTCACCCTCCCGAGTAGTTGGGACTACAGGCATGTGCCACCATGCCCGGCTAATTTTTTTTTCTATATATATTTTTAGCTGTCCAATTAATTTCTTTCTATTTTTGGTTGAGACGGGGTCTCGCTCTTGCCCAGGCTGGTGTCGAACTCCTGAGCTCAGGACGATCCGCCCGTCTCGGCCTCCCAGAGTGCTAGGATTACAGGCGTGAGCCACCGCGCCCGGCCCCATCAAAATTTTTAATACCATCTTTCACAGAAATAGAAAAAACAATCCTAAAATTCAGATGCAACCACAAGAGACCCCCAATTGCCCAAGCAATCTTGAGCAAAAAGAACAAATCCAGAGGCATCACACTACCTGATCTGAAAATATACCATAAAGTTACAGTAATCTGAACAACATTGTACTAGCATCAAAAGCAGACATATAAACCAAGGAACAGATCAGAAAGCCCTGAAATAAATCCATGTATTTTCGCTAAACTGATCTTTGACAAAGGTTCCAAGAACATAAATTGCAGAAAAGGCAGTCTCTTCAATAAATAGGGTTGGGACAACTGGATATCCATGTGCAAGACAGTGAAATTCGACCTTCACACCATATGCTCAAAATGGTTTAAAGACTTAAATATAAGATCTGAAACAGTGAAACTATTATAAGAAAAACTACTATAGGGCAAAACCTTCTTGACATTGTTCTGAGGATTTATTTTTTAAATATGACTTCAATAACAAACAGACAACAAAAAGAAAAATAGACAAATGGGATTACATCAAACTAAATGTTCTACACAGTGAAATAAACCAGATTCAAGAGACAACCTACAATTGGGAGGATTTATTTCTAAGCCATATATCTGATAAGGGTTTAATGACTAATATATATATGAAACTCAAACAACTAAATAGCATGAAAACAAATAAGCCAATAAAAATGAACAAAGTACATGAATAGACATTTCTTTTTTTTTTTTTTTTTTGAGATAGAGTCTCACTCCGTTGCCCTGGCTAGAGTGAGTGCCGTGGCGTTAGCCTAGCTCACAGCAACCTCAAACTCCTGGGCTCAAGCGATCCTACTGCCTCAGCCTCCCGAGTAGCTGGGACTATAGGCATGTGCCCCCATGCCCGGCTAATTTTTTCTCTATGTATATATATTTTTTAGTTGTCCGATTAATTTCTTTGTATTTTTAGTAGAGACGGGGTCTCGCTCTTGCTCAGGCTGGTCTCGAACTCCTGAGCTCAGAACGATCCGCCCGCCTCGGCCTCCCAGAGTGCTAGGATTACAGGCGTGAGCCACCGCGCCCGGCCTCATGAATAGACATTTCTTAAAAGAAGACATACAAATGGCCAATTGATACATGAAAAAATGCTGCATATCGCTGATCATCAGGAAATGCACATGAAAACCACAATTAGATATCTCACACATGTATAAATACCTATGATCAAAAAGATGAAAGATAGTAAGTGTTGGCAAGGATGTAGTGAGAAGGGAACACCTTTACAATGTCGGTGGGAATGTAAATTATGAAGCCATTATGGAAAAGTGTTTGGAAGTTTCTCAAAAAACTAAAAGCAGAACTTTCATATAACCCATCAATTCTACTTCTGGTTATACATTTGACCCTTGAACAGCATGGGGGTTAGGGACACCAATACCCATGCAGTCAAAATCTGCATGTAACTTTTGATTCCTCAAAATCTTAACTACCAATCGCCTACTTTTGACTGGTAGCCTTTCCGATAACATAAATAGTCAATTAGCATATATTTTGTATGTTATATGTGTTATATGCTGTCTTCTTACAATAAAGTCTCTAGAGAAAAGAAAATGTTAATAAGCAAAACATAAGTAAGAGGATATGTATTTACTATTACTTAAGTGGAAGTAGATCATCATAAAGGTCTTCACCCTCATTGTCTTCACATTAAGAAGGTTGAGGAGAAGGAGAAAGGGGTGTGGGTGGGTTGGCCTTTCTGTCTTAGGGGTGACAGAAGCAGAAGAAAATCCACATATAAGTGGACCCACACAGTTCCAACCCATGTTGTTCAAGGGCCAACTGTATAAACTAAGGAAATAAAATCAGTATGTCAAAGAGATATCTTCATTCCCAAGTTCATTGCAACATTATTTATAATAGCCAAGATATGCAATCTATCTAAATATCCATCAGTGGATAACTGGATAAAGCAAATGTGGTATATATTCACAATGGAATACTATTCACCCTTTAAATAGATGGAAATCCTGTCATTTGGGAAAGCATGAATAAACTTGGAGGACATTATTCTAAGTGAAATCAGCCAAGCACAGAATGTCAAATAATGCATGATTTTACTTATATGTGGAATCTGAAACTATTGATCTCATAGAAACAGCGAGTAGAATTGTGGTTACTAGAGGCTGGTGGGGTGGGAGATGGGGAATTGGGAAATGTTCTTCAAAGGATCTAAAGTTTCAGTTAGATACAAGGAATAAGTTTTTTGAGATCTACCGCATAGCACAGTGAGTATAGTTAATAATATAGTATTATATATTTCGGAATGGCTGAGGTAATAAATTTCAAATGTTCTCATGACAAGAAAATTATGTGTTTCAGGTGATGGATATCTTAGTTAACTTGCTTTGATCATTCTACATTGTGTGTGTGTGTGCGTGTGTGTGTGTGTGTGAGTGTGTATATAATAGCATCACATTGCACCCCGTAAATATATACAATTATAATTTGTGAGTTTACAATAAATGAAACAATTTAAAAGTAAATGAAATTTAAGTTTTAATAGCCATATGTTGCCATTGGCTATCATATTGGGCAGTACAAATCCAGACAGCAGGAACCATAAACTCAGACTAGGAAACAGCAACAGTGTGAAGAATATACCTATGTGTATTAGGTTATTGGTGTTTTACTGCAGATGAATCATCTCACTTTGTCTTCACAACCCCATGAGATAGGTTCTATTATTAATAGATTTTATTTGAAAAAACTGAGGCACAGAGAGTTTAGGTAACTTGTCCAAGACAGAAAGTGTTGGATTCAAACCCAGACAATCTAGCTCCGGAAAATACCTTCCTGAGCTTAAGCATGTAGGAAATCATGTGGTGATCTGGAAATGGCATCAGCTTTGGCAGAGACAAAACAAGTTCTGGATCTTGATCCTGCCACTCACTGAGACTCCTTGACTGTGTGACATTAAGCAAGTCTCTTAGCCTCTCTGATTTTTCGTTATACAATGTATTATATGGTGCTTAAAATACTTTTGTCTCACCATCAATGGGACATACACTTTAAGACATCATATGTGCTTTCCTCTCTTGCATCCTTCCTATCAAATATGTTTGCTTTTGGTGGATAACTACCTATAGTTTGGTAGATCCTTGTGGGCCAGACCTTATTAACAGAATTCTAACCATTTGAGATAATTGAGTGGTAAGGGGGTCTCTGTAACTATTGAGTATAAAGCTAAAGGCAGGGAGCCATTTGGTCTGCTGGAGATGAGTTGGTTAGCGTCTAGAGTTTGTAGTCAGACTGTGGATGGAGTCCCAGTTCCAATGCTTATTACTTGTGCGATCTTGGGAAGATAACCTACCCTCTTTCTCTCTCAGTTTCCTCATGTATAAAATGGGCGCAATGCTATTGCCTACCTCGTTATATTGTCAGGAGTCAACGAAAAATTTGTGTAAAGTACTTAGGACCTAACAAATGGTATGCAGCATCTACTGCTGCTGCCACTGTTGCCATTGTTATCACTTCTATTAACGGCAGCAACTGTAGTAGCTCAGTCATCACCACTACCCATCAGAGAATGTAGATTAGGTTCTGACCTCAACTCTATAACACCCCCAGAGACAGGGGGCAGTTTTCCAAACTCTGCGTGTTTCTAGGGGTTACTTTGTCCAAGCAGAGATAATCACAGGTCTTCTTACAGAGTTGCTGTGACAATTAATTAGAAACACCCATTAATTCTCTTGGGTAACTAGGACATATAGATGCATCCACTTGAAAGGCTTTCTTTAGAGTCAGTCCCTACAAAGGAGACAGTTTCTTTAATGTAGTGGGAGTGTCCTGACTTTAGATCTTATAAGATGTCTAATTTCTCTACTGAGACCTCTCTCCCACTTAACCTCACCCTCAATTATATGGTGTCTTGTAACATTTGAGGAAAGATAATATTTAAAGCCTATTTCCCTGAGATTCAGAGCTGGAGTTGCTTTATATTCTTGATGCTTCCTTAATTTTCTTAGCTCTGAAAGAAATGTAGGCACTTCTGCCTATGTGGTTTATGAATCCTGCCGTGGTTCGATTGGAGTAATGCATTTTTGTAACACATCTGAACCATATGCTTGTGACATACTCAAATGAATGACTCTTTCCTTAAGATCTACTGGAAAAGGCAGAGCCTGTTTAAAGGCAGTTATTAAACGTTAAAATGAGAATGTTTATGAAGCTCTTTCAGAAAAAGATTCTGTGTAAATCATAACATCACTCAAAGTGGTCGATCACTATTAATTCAGGCTAATTGTGGGAGAGACCAAGCTGAACTGCTGATGAATCTAAAACTGTAGAATATGTGAAAAGGAGTGCTGGGTGGTTGGTGAAGAGTAAGAGTCATGCTGGGCCTGTTTTAATGAAAGATAACATTCATTTGTAATTGTAATCACTGTAATAATAGGCTGGAATTAAAGTATTTGAAAGCACAGTTTGGTCTATTAAATAGTTTGAATATTCCTCCAGCATTTCTGTTTATGTTGTTAATTTGCTTAGGGAATCCTTTCTTCACAGATAATGCAAGGTCAACTTAAGCCTAGCCTGGGTCCAAATGATCCCAAAACTTAAGTTTATGATGTCGACATTAATGAGGTTTTATTATAATAATAAATCTAGAAAGATCAAAACCTGGAGCACATTATAGGTTTTGGTATCTACTATTTGTTTTTTCCTATCATAAATTTCACGTTTATTGCCACTCTACATTGTGACGTTGGGATTAGAACACTCTCCTGAGAACACCAAAACTAACTGTGTATTTTTAAATAGGGAACCACTTATTGGTGCCAGTTAATCTTGAATGAATGTAACATCAGTAAAGTAAGTAGATAATACAGAAATGTTAAATTTTATTGCTAATCTTAAATCCTGCTTTAGGGAGAAGAAAAACCTTAATACTACGGCTAAAGAGTCAAGTCACACTAGATTAGCTCTAGTGTACATTAATAATGAAAATAGCTGAGCCTGATTAGTGTCACTTAAAGTTTTGTGAATCATAGATATGGCCCTACAAATTAAACAGCTTGAACACTGGATAAAGAGACTAGGGGCATAATTCTTATTTAAAAAGTTAAAACCTTCATGTCTCTTCTAAAGGAAAATTTATCATTGGTATAGAATTACATACCATTCACTCTACAGCATGAAAAGGATGGAACTTTCCAGACCATAAAAAGTGTAATAAAGGAGCCACTAAAATTGATTTTTATTCAAGTAGATTACCAGTGTTTTCTTCCTTAACTGGGAGGAGTGTTCTGTACTCCTCCAACCTACTTTCAGCCATGATACTATTTCTGCATGCACGATTAGACACTGACCCATTTGGGATTGTTTAAATGTCCCTATTATCCCCATCCTCAACACCAAAACCTTTTTCAGCCTAGCAAGAGAAGAGGAATCATATAGAAATAAATGTGCAAAAATTTCTAAGATAGACCAAATTGTGAGGTAGGTGAAGTGAGTCTTACTTGTTCTGACTCTGCATGCTTCTACCTCTCCAACCTTGCCCAATCCTGACACACCAGTGGTCTCCCCTGTAGCCCAGGATCTTCTAGTGTAATGTCCCAAAGAAGCCCGCACCCCCCTTCCCCACCTCTTTTGCCATCCCCTACTCTGCCTCCATAAAAGTTACTTGTTCTGGGTCCATTTTATCACACCCCTGCTATCTTTCAAGAGTTAGTAGTGGTAATAAGGGCAGTAGGGGGAAATCATATTATGATAGTGAAAACAGTAGCCAGTGTTGAGTATAATGTCTGTTTTATTATGCTCCGGGCACTCTGCAAGCATTTTACGTCCAGTAGTTCATTTAATCCTCACTTTTACATATGACAAAATTGAGGCTTAGAAAGATTAAATGTCTTGTCTAAGGTCCCAAAGAGAATAAGAGAACTCACTCTTGTTTAATTCCAAAGGCCCAAGCTCTCAACCGTTACAACTCCATATTGCATTCTTAGTTTTAGGAAAAGCAATAAGAGTTAATATCCCAGAAAGTATTGTGAAAAAAGGCAAAATGATTGTTATCTCCTAACTATTCATAGTTCATTATCGGACTAGCTACATTTTCCTATTTAAAAAGCAGGGGAAGGGGGGAAGGTGCCATAAGGGGAGGGCAAGAAAGAGACAAGGAAGAGGAGGAACAATTGACTCTCAGGCCAGAGTGGACAGTTTACTTTAGTCAAGCACCCGAGCAGATAATCTCTAGGTTCTCCTTGGTAAGGTGCAGGCCTCCCAAAGCTGAAGTTATGCTGTGAAATTGGCATGAATATTCCCCATCTCCCTTTCCTAACCATGCACAAGTTTCTAATCCAATCAGTTCTGGCCAGTGCAGCAGTGATGGTTTCACTCCAGACAAGTAATAGCAACTTGTGTGAGAAAGAACTGCTTCATGACACTTTCCTTGAAAGTTCTATAAGTGCAGGCATTTCAGTCCTCTGAGGTTATCTCAACTTTTCCTGGAGACTATCATGTAGAAATCTGTATGATTCTCTTAGAGTACAATCAATGGGTGGACAATATAAAAATTGGGGACATCTTCCGGATGACAGGAAGAGTGGCCTTTTCTCAGGTATGAGTGTTCTTCCAACCCCAAGATTGTGCTGTGAAATATTTGGGGGTATGCCTCTGCTTCTTTCCAATTTCCAAAACTGGTACTCTCTTCCAAGTACAATCTGGGGTCTTAATGGTTTCCACTTCCATTCTTAATTAGCCGTGCATGATTCTGGCTGCCTTAATATAAAAACTCTTTTGTTTTCTTTAATATGAACTGTGAGGGCTTAGGATCCAGCTGGTCCTAGATACTTCTGGAAATTATTCAGCTCTGCTGTGGTGGCAATGGCCTTTGCTGGTTCAAAGTTCCGTTTTGCTCCTCAACTGTGTTTGGGATTTATATTAATATAAATTATCTACCCTTGGAACTGCAGGTGATTTTAAGATAAAAACATTAGTAGAAGGATAAGTGGAGGCCACACCTTGTGACTTGAACCTAAAGTAAATACATTTGCATCTACTTCCTAACCACACTCCAAACTTTCTTATCCAACTAGCAGGCCTTTTTCAAAGATGGCCTGAAGCTTGTTGCAGAGACATTCTTGTCTGAAAGGTGCACCTCGCGGTAATTTATCCATGAGTGGCCTTTGATGCTAACAATTTCTGCTTCATGAGCCTTCTTATTTTCTTATATTGCTAAATCACTAGAAATAATCCCTGACAAAGTTCGCACATGTATAATGGCCTTAGAACAAGGAAAGCCAAGTCCATGGATACTAGATGTTAGAGTGACTAACCTTCTTGGTTTGGCAAGAGGGATTGCTCTATGTTTATTTCCTGGAAAGCCTGTGTCCAGAGAAAGCTACAAGGCAAATCAAGATGATTAGTCACCCTACTAAATGTATGCTTAGACTATATGGTGTTATTAGAACACTGGTCTCTGAATGTCTGGGCTTAAGTCCTACCACTGTCACTTAGTATTATTTTCACTATATCCTTGTTTGTTTCTTTTAGTATTTATCAAAATTTGAACTTTGTATTTTGACATTTATTTGTTTAATATTTGTCCTGCCTACAAGAGGGTGAGACCCATGAGTGCTAGAGTCATGTCTTCTTTGTTCCCCATTACAGCTCCAACACCTAACACATCATGTCAAGTAAGCACTCAACATGTATATTTTGAGTTAATAAATTAGTAAGCTACAACTTCCCTAATCTTTCATTTTATTATCCATAATGGAGATACTTCTTACTTCAAAGAATTGAGATAATGTACCTATAAAAGAGACAATGTGTGTTTTGTAAACCATATGCAAAAGATTAGTCATAATGGGAATTATAGTGTGTGCTTAAAAATAAGACCTGTCTTTTATTGAGGAACCTACTGAGTGCTAGACTCTTTCAATGTTTTATTTCATTTCAACTTAATTGTCCTTCAAATAGGTAGGTAGATACTATCCCCATTTTAGAAATGAGGAAACTGAGATTGCAAAGAATTAGTGCTAACTACAAAGTTAGAGGGCACGGTCCCCACGATTGTACTCAATTCTGACACCAACTGCAGGGTTGGATGGTTCCCCAAACCACCCTCATGTTAGACAATTTATTAGAAAGAATCACAGAACTTACTGAAAGCTTTTATAGTCGTGATTATGGCTTATTATCAGGAAAGGATACAAATTAAATTCAGCCAAGGGAAGAAGCTCATAGGGCAGAATCTAGAAGTGCCAATTGTAGGGCTTTCATTATCCTCTCCTTGTCGATCCAGGATACATTACTGTCCTGGCATTGATATGTGACAGTACTCGTGGAGTATTACCAACCGGGGAACCTTGCCTGAGCCTTGTTGTTCAGGATTTTTATTGAGACTCTGTTACACAGACATGATTGATCAAATGCCCACATGGTTGATCTCAGTTTCTAGGCTGACTGTTATGATGTGACCAAAAGCTCCTACCCTAAATCACATTGTTACTATTCTTCTAGCTGGAGGCCCTCTGGCAAATAAAGATTACCTCCCTGGAGCTGAGGACAAGGGTCAGATCTCTTTTTGGACAAATTTAAATTCTTCATTACAGAAAGATGCAGATAAGTCAATCAACTTGCCAAAATTGCACAGCTAGTACATATAAACCTTACTTGGCCTCCCTCTAGTGCCCATGCTTTCATTTTCTATTATGTGCCATGTGTGCTTGATGAAAAATGTAGTGTCGATGTGCTATAAAATAATAAACCTCTCATATATAAAGAAGGGCCTGACTAGAGGTTTAAAAAAAAAATAGGGGGCAGAAATGGTACTTTTTCCCCGTACGCCTATTCCCTCCTACAGCTCTCAAACTTGAACATTTCTTTATCCTTTGGACCTTAACCTAGGCCCACACTGGGAAAAATGCAAAATGGGCAAAAGGTGGCTAGAATGTTTGTCTAGGGTATGCTTTTATTTTACCAACCTCCTCTCTTGTTCACTGGAATTTATAAATACCCTTACATGTGCACACAAATGCGCACACAGAAATACATGCACCTCAACTCACAAAGGGGTCTATTTTCTATGGTATGATCTACTTTTAAAGTTTCATTTTAAGTGTTAAATAAAAGTTGACAGTTCCTCCTGGGGCCATTTGCTTTCGGATATGAGCTTCTTGAACATGGATGGAATAACCATGGTGACAAATTAATATCATTTGATGAGATTTCTAATAGGGATTTGTAGAGTATATAATCTTCCTGAGTCTCCTCAAGGCACATTATAACCAGCCATCCCGTTCAAATATGTGGTGCTATAGGCTGGAGAAGGGTGTAGAAAGATGGCAATTAATAGGAGAGGGAAACAGTGAAGGAAGGCAAGAGGGACACTCTGAAGTAATCTGTATATGTTCAGAAGTGGGAAAATGGAATTCAAAGGGCCACATCACACAGAATTTTATCCAAAGATTAAAGAAATCAGAGCAAACCTAGAGAGGATTTTTTAAAAGAAGAATGCAAAGCGTTTGAAACAGTCAATTCTTTTGTTATCTTTCTGATGGAGGAGGAAAAAGAATACATGATTACTACTAATCTACTACAGAGGCTAGCGATAGAAACAACACTGGCCTTGGAGTCAGGCACACCAGAGTTTAAATCCCAACTCCATCATTAGCTAAGTGGCCATAGAAAGATTATTTACCCTGTCCAACCCTCAGTTTATTCATCTGTATAACTGCTGCTGATAATAAAATAAATTTCATAGGATAATTACATAGATTAAGATAATACAAATAAAATGTTTAGTACAGTGTCTGGTACATTCACTAAATGTGACTCTTAGTGGCGATGATGATAATGATACATTGTTTTCATCCATAAAATAGAGA
The DNA here is from genome assembly GCA_004363605.1 of Indri indri. Taxonomy (NCBI): domain Eukaryota; kingdom Metazoa; phylum Chordata; class Mammalia; order Primates; family Indriidae; genus Indri; species Indri indri. The sequence goes on from RJWJ010038259.1 coordinate 10,163, forward strand.
TAACTGTCCTGGTTTTATGAGCATCTTTTGCTATATCGAACATGATAGTATTTTCCAAACAGTGCATTACCGGGTCTTTGAGGTCAGTGTTGCCTATAATCCTCATTTGGTAACAGGTAATCATTCATGCAAATCTGATGACTAGAGCATGTGCTGAGCTGTCCCTTTTCATGTGGCAAAAATGTTATTAATAGTAAGGATTTGTTATGCCGCTTGGTGCAATGGAAATATCTTGCATTGTGGGGTCATATATCCAGCTTTCAATCCAGGGTATGCCACTTTCAATTGTGTGACCTATAGGAAAATGCTTAGTTTCTCTGAGACTTGGTTTCCTTTTCTGTAAAGCAGGGGTAATAGCACAAACTTACAAGTTATGTAAAGGACCTATCCAAATATATTACTTTCTTATGCTCCTCAGTGTTTCCAGAGAGTAAAGAATGAGCCTCTTCATAAACAAATAGATCCAATAATATGTTTTTATACAAATTACTTGTCAAACCAATACACAATATGTATATGTATAAAAATACATACAGAACGTTGAAAAGCTTTCTTTCTCCCATTGAATGGTCTTAGCACAACCGTAGTTGAAATCACTTGACCATCAACATTTTTTTTTGGACTCTCAATTCTATATCATTGATCTATTTGTCTGTCTTTATTGCCAATATTATACTCTTTTGATTACCGTAGCTTTGTAGTCAGTTGTGAAGTTAAGAGGTGTGATTCTTCCACTTTTGTTTTCTTTTTGCAGATTGTTGTAGTTATTCAGCGTCCTTCATAATTCCATATGAGTTTTAAAGTCAGCCTGTTCCTTTCTGCAAAAAAACAGGCTGTTGGAATTTTTTTTCTTTTTTTTTTTTTGAGACAGACTCTCACTCTTTTGCCTGGGGCGAGTGCCTTGGCATCAGCCTAGCTCACAGCAACCTCAAACTCCTGGGCTCAAGCAATCCTACTGTCTCAGCCTCCCGAGTAGCTGGGACTACAGGCATGCGCCACCATGCCCGGCTATTTTTTTCTATGTATATATTTTAGCTGTCCAATTAATTTCTTTCTATTTTTGGTAGAGACGGGGTCTTGCTCTTGGTCAGGCTGGTGTCGAACTCCTGAGCTCAAACAATCCTCCCGCCTCGGCCTCCCAGAGTGCTAGGATTACAGGTGTGAGCCACCGAACTCGGCTGGCTGTTGGAATTTTGATAGGACTTCCATTAAATCTGCAGATCACATTGTCTTTCAATCCATGGATACATTATGTCTTTCAATTTATTTAAGTCTTTTATTTTTTTTAATAATTTTTTTTTTTGAGACGGAGTTTCACTCTGTTGCCCTGGCTAGAGTGAGTGCCATGGCATCAGCCTAGCTCACAACAACCTCAAACTCCTGGGTTCAAGGGATCCTACTGCCTCAGCCTCCCGAGTAGCTGGGACTACAGGCATGCGCCACCATGCCCGGCTAATTTTTTCTATATATTTTTTTAGTTGTCAAGATAATTTCTTTCTATTTTTTTTTTAGTAGAGACAGGGTCTCGCTCTTGCTCAGGCTGGTCTTGAACTCCTGAGCTCAAACAATCCGCCGGCCTCGGCCTCCCAGAGTGCTAGGATTATAGGCGTGAGCCACCGCACCCGGCCTCTTTTAATAGTGTTTTATAATACTCAAGTGTGTAAGTATTTTACTTCCTTGGTTAAATTTATTCCTAAATATTTTTTCCATGCTATTATTAATGGGATTGTTTTCTGAAATTCACTTTCGTATAGTTTATTGATATTGCATATTTTTGAAAACCAATATTTTGTCTTACAATTTGGTGGAACTCATTTGTTCTAATAATTTTTAGTAGATACATGATTATTTTCTATATATTTACAAGATGATGTCATCTACATATAGATAATTTTACTTCTTCTTTTACAGTCTGGCTCATTTTTATTTCATTCTCTTGCCTAATTACCTTGTTTATCACCCTGTACCTCCAGGACAGTGTTGAATAGAAGTGAGAAGAGTGGACATTCTTGTCTTTTTTCTAATCTTTAGGGGAACCATTTTAGTCTTATAGTACATGTGCTTCTTACTTGATCAGATTGAGGAAGTTTCTTTCTATTCTTAGTTTGTTTTAAACCTTTTATTGTTAATGGGTGTTAGATTTTTTCAAGGTCTTTTCCTGCATTTATTGAGATGATCATGTGGGGTTTTTCATCTTTATTAATATTATAAAACTATAATAATCATGACTATCGTTCTGGTATAAGGGTAAACATAAAGTTCAATAGAATAGAATTGAGAGTGCAGAAATAAACCGTTATATCTAAGTATGGTCAATTTATGTTTTTATGGTCAATTTATTTTTGACAAAGATGCCAAATCCATTCAATGGGAATAAATAATCTTTTCAAGAAATGGTGCTGGAATAACAGGATATCCGCATGCAAAAGAATAAATTTGGACCTCTACCACTCACCATACACAAAAACATAATGGATAAAAGACATAAATATGAGTTAAAACTGTAAAACTCTGCGAAGGAAACATATGTGTAAATCTTCATGACCTTGGATTAGGTGATGGTATTGTAAATATGACACTGAAAGCACAAGTAACCAAAGGAAAAAATAGATAAATGAGACTTCATCAAAATTAACAAGTTTTGTGCTTCAAAGAACACTACCAAGAAAATGAAAAGACAACTCACAGAATACGAGTAAATACTTGCAAATTATATATGTGTAAGAGTCTAGTATCCGGAATATAACAAGAACTCTCACAACTCAACAATGAGAAGACAACCCAATTTTTAAAAAGGCAAAGTATTTGAATAGTCATTTCTCCAAAGAAGATATGCAAATAGCCAGTAAGTACATGAAAAGATGCTCAGTGTCATGAGTCATTAGGGAAATCAAACCAAACTACAATGAGATATCAATTCACATCTTTTAGAATGTCTATAATTTTAAATACGACAGAAGAAAAGTGTTGGCGAAGATGTGGAGAAACTGGAATCCTCTTGCATTGCTGATGGGATTGTAAAATGGCATGGCCGTTGGGGAAAATAGTTTGGCATTTGCCAAAAAAGCTTAATGTAGAGTTATTATATGACCCAGCATTTATACTCCCCAATATGTACCCAAGAGAATTGAAAACATATGTTCATAGGAACACCCATACATATTCATAGCACCTTACTCATGAAAGTTAGAAAGTAGAAACATCCCAAATGTCTATCAACATATGAATGGATAAACAAAATGTATTGCATCTGCACGATGGATTATTATTCCGACATAAAAAGGAATAAAATATCGTAACATGCTACAGCATTGAAGAACCTTGAAAAAATTATGATTAGTAAAAAAAAGTCAGACACAAAAGGCCACATACTGTCTTGAATCCTTTTATGCGAAATGTCCAGAATAGGAAAATCCATAGAGACTGAAACTAGGTTAGTGTTTGCCAGGGCCTGGAGGGGAGGAGAGAATGGGCAGTCACTACTTAATGGTTACGGGGTTTCTTTTTGGGGTAATGAATATATTCTGGAATTAAATAGAGGTGATACCTGCGCAATCTTGTGAATATGCTAAAACCATTGAGTTGTACACTTTAAAATAGTGAATTTTATGGTTTCGTGAATTATATAGCAATGAAATTGTTAACTTTTAATCCAAAGAGCTCTTTGAGAAAAAAGATTAAAACTTTGAGTCACAAAGAAAAAAAAAAATGAAGACCTAGTCCGAGTAAATCAGAAAAACAAACACAAGCAATACAAAAATCTACCACTTGCCCTCAGTCTTACCAGGTGTGTCTATGACACTTTAAGCTGCCCAGCCAGTTTTTTACAAGCTGTAGCAACTTAAAGGTGCCAGGGTCCCCTCAGGATATTGGCCAACATTAAGGCTTATCCAGACTGTGTGGACATTTTCTTTTTCTTTTACAGCAGAAATCAGCAAGGATATCTAATTTCCAGAAGGGAAAGTAGGGAAAAGAGTAAAGTCATTGTATACCTCCAAAGTCAGCTGAGATGAAAACTTAGAATCAGGTTAAGCAACTTTCAATTTTCATCTGGATTGCATGTCTGTTTACTTCCACTTTATAAAATTCCCCACTTAGGATGACGGAAAAGCCTGTTTATTCAGTTGTGCATACCATTAAAGTCCAAAAGTTTGACGTGCATATGTTTTCGTTGCCTAGCAATAATTAACTGTAATTGAAAAATATCCCATTTTATGGTTCTCTGAGTTCTCAGTGATCTTTTCCCCTTCCTCCTTCCTCTAAATCTGACAGCTTTCCCATAACTTAATCCTTCCTGTGCCCCACACTCAAATGACTTTAATAGAAATATAAGCAATTTAGATAGAGTACCCATCACAAGGTTTTAAAATTGGTAAGACTCCTAGTTTGGTCTATCTTTGAGACATGTGACTTTATGCCTGGAAATGAGGGAAGGAGAGCTGGGAAATACACATACCACATAGAGGACAGGGGTTCTAGTATCTTCGTTTTGTCCATCTCACCTTCTCTATGAATTGAACACAAAGGTCATTCTGGAAAGATGTATAAAAAATACTTTTCAGATAACATATGGTAGAAGACGTGTCTACACCTTCATCAGCGGCCTTTAGATGTCAAGTGTCCTTTGTATATAGCTCACTGAGCAATTCTGAATTGTAATGTTATCTCCTTCCTTATTGTATGATCCTCCCATATATCTCTTACAGGATTTTTCTTCTTTATTGGCCCTTTCAATTTCCTGTTTTACCTCCTGCACTCAATTCTTATTTTTAATTTTTCTATCTCCTTTTCTGTTCTCTCTTTCCTTGCTATGCTAGACTCAAGTTTCCTTGCTAAAGAACAGCTTATCATTTTTCCATATCTACTTTCTAGGCAAGATTTTCATAACTAGATCTGTCAGCTTTTCTTGATCAATCTCCTGCTTTCTGGCCTCACACATCTCTTCTCTGTTCACTCATAATTTTTGTCTGGATTCCCTTACTTGACCCTACTACTGCTCATAACCTACCAGGAAAAATCCCCATAGGACATCATTCACTTTGAGATGTTTTTGTCATGCTTCAGAGTCACAGAAATTTGGTCATTTAAGCAAAGAAAATATATTTTAAAA
>RJWJ010038260.1:0-15086 GCA_004363605.1 Indri indri
GGGGTCTCGCTCTTGCTCAGGCTGGTCTCGAACTCCTGAGCTCTGAACGATCCGCCCACCTCGGCCTCCCAGAGTGCTAGGATTACAGGCGTGAGCCACCGCGCCCGGCCGACATACAATATTCTTTAATAGAACGATTATAAAAGATAATACAATTGGGAAAATTGGTTCACTTACATAGAGAAAATTAAAACTACTAATAGATCCCTACTTAACACCACTTATTAAATCAAATTCTAAAGGTATTAATAAATCTGAATGTGAAAGGTAACTCATATAGGTAATAGAAGAAAATGCAGGGGAGTATCTTTGCAGCCTACAAGCATAGAAGGACTTCTTACAACTTCAAAAATAAGCCATAAAAGAAAGGAAAAAAAAAGGATAAGTGTGAATAATTCAAAACTTAGAATTTATAAAGACTACAAAGTTAACATACAGATAACAGAAAGGGAAAAGATATAGGCCATAACAAAAGTTTAATAGCACAAATATACAAGGAAGTCCTGCAAATAAACAAGAAAAAGACAACTCAGTAGAAAAATTGACAAAGAATAAGAACAATTTATAAAAGAAAAAAATAGTCCGAAAAGCTAGTAAGAATGTAAAGAAATGTTGCAGACAATGAGTGACCAAAGAAATGCAAACTAAAACAAAACAAAAACAGACAACAAAGAATGTTATGCCATGAGGCAAAAATTAGAAAGCCGGAGAATGCCAAGCACTAGCAGAGAAGCAAGTGACAGGAATCCTCAAGCACTGCTGAAGGGCCTGTAGAGCACTGCGGCAATTCTGGAAGGTGACACGGAAGCACTTATCAAATTAAATACATGCACATGCTACCACCCAGCAATTCTACTACTGGACATACATCCCAAAGGAATTCTCACATGGGACCACAAGGGAACATTTTTTACAATATTCATTGTGGTGTAGGTAAAATGTAGTGATCATATATTGAAATATTGTGCAGAGTTAGACACAACAGATTTGATGTATATAGAGCAGAAGATTGATCTTAAAAACATTGTGCTGATTTTTAAAAGTAAATAATAGAGATCTAATAATATCATTTACATAAATTTTAAATACATGTACACAATTGAAATCAGTGAAAAAAAGATGAACTGTTTAATAAATGGTACTGGAATAACACTTTTTGGTAGTCATTTGGAAAAACATGAAATTGGATCTGTATCTCACATCACATACCAGGATACTTTCAAGTGGATCAGAGATCTAAATACTAAAAATAAAATCTTACGATAAATTAACTACTAATAGTCACTTACAAAATATTCCTTCCTGAATAATTCGATCCTCAGCCACTAGATGGGTTAAAGCAAGACAACCATCCATGCAGACAGGCAGCCTGGTGGAGAGTTAAGAGTTCAAGGGTGGTAGGGAGGGCATTCGCATGGGGGCAGGCTGGCATGAGGAGTCAGAGCAGGGTGATGAGGCCATCCACATGGGGACAGCCTGATATACGGATGCCAGAGCCCAGGAGAGACATGTTAAAAAAAAACATAAGAGCTGGTGTGAAGGGATTCCCACTGGCCAAAGTCAGGACAATATAAAAATCAGAATAAATAATTTATAACCCGTCAAATAAAATAAGAAACAATGAACCCATACTGATATTAACAAATAAGTGAATAAATATAAAGTTTGATGGGGAACAGGATATTTTTACATAGTTTTATAGTATCTCCTCACAAAATACTTATTTATGGCAAAGGCAAAAAGAGCAACTGTGCAGTGGAATAGCCTGGCACACACCACCTATCAAATGATCAAAGTGAACATCATCAATAATAGGACAAATTGAAATTGTGTCATCAAAAGAAAATGAGATGGGCCAGGTGCGGTGGCTCATTCCTGTAATCCTAGCACTCTGGGAGGCCGAAGCAGGAGGATCACTCAAGGTCAGGAGTTCGAGACCAGCCTGAGCAAGAGTGAGATCCTGTCTCTATTAAAAATAGAAAGAAATTAGCTGGACAACTAAAAACATATAGAAAAAATTAGCCGCGCATGGTGGCACAGGCCTGTAGTCCCAGCTACTCGGGAGGCTGAGGCAGGAGGATCGCTTGAGCCCAGGAGTTTGAGGTTGCTATGAGCTAGGCTGATGCCACGGCACTCTAGCCCAGACAACAGAGCAAGACTGTCTCCAAAAAAAAAAAGTAAACCACATGGATACAGCACTTCTGTGACATTCCTGCCATGGATATAAAACTCGAATCTAATCATGAGGAAATACCAGACAAACCCAAGTGAGGGATATTCTTCAAAATAACTAACCTCTAATCTCTACATGTGACAAGGTCAAGAAAGCCAAGGATGAATGAAGAACTTTTTCAGACTGAAGGAGATTAAAAAGACAAGACAATCAAATGCAATGCCTGATTCTGAATTGGATCCTTTTGATAGTCTAAAGAAGTGGTCCCCAACCTTTTTGGCACCTGGGCCCATTTCATGGAAGACAATTTTTCCATGGGGAGAGTGAGGGCAATAGGTACAGCTCAGGCAGTGATGCGAGCGATGGGGAGCAGCTGTAAACACAGATGAGATGAAACTTCGCTTCCTCACCCATTGCTCACCTCCTGCTGTTCACCCCTCCACTTTCCTAACTTTCACGGAAGACAACTTTTCCTGGGGTGGGAGGAATGTAGCAGAGCTCTGTGGCCTGGTTCCTAACATGCCGCAACCGGTACACAGACTGGGGCTTGGGGACCACAGGCCTAAAACACACCTCTGGGACATCTGGCACAATCTAAGTGGTAGCTGAAGATTAGATGATATCAATGCTTATTTCCTCATTTTGATGTTTGTATTGTAGCTATATAAGAAATACCCTTGACTGAAGGAAGTGGACACTAAAGTATTTGGGGATGATAGAGTATTAGGTTGGCAACTTACTCTCAAATGGTTCAGGGAAAAAAAAGTTCATTGTAATGTACTTGCAACATTTCTGCAAATTTGAGATTGTTCCAAAGAATTAATATAAGCAAGAAAACAAGAAAAAACAATATGAGTGAATTCTTTTTTAGCCTCTGAGTGGTGAAAACATTCCTCTGAGTGACCAAAAAAAAGATCAATAACCTAGCTACAGAAAAAAGTATACCTAGGGAAAATAAACACCAGAAATAAGGCTAAAAGACGAATGAAAAATTGAGGAAGAAATATTTCCAGCTTATTTCACAAACTGAGGACTAATAACCCAAGTATATAATACCACACCTTAAAAAACTGAAGAGAAGGCCAGGCGCAGTGGCTCATGCCTGTAATCCCAGCACTCTGAGAAGCCGAGGCAGGCGGATTGTTTGAGCTCAGGAGTTCGAGACCAGCCTGAGCAAGAGCAAGACCCAGTCTCTACTAAAAAAAAAATAGAAATAAATTATCTGGACAACTAAAAATACATAGAAAAAATTAGCCAGGCATGGTGGCGCGCATGCCTGTAGTCCCAGCTACTCGGGACGCTGAGGCAGTAGGATCGCTTGAGCCCAGGAGTTTGAGGTTGCTGTGAGGTAGGTAACGCCATGGCACTCACTCTAGCCTGGGCAACAGAGTGAGACTCTGTCTCAAAAAAACAAAACAAAACAAAAAAAAAAACAAAACTGAAGAGAAAAAGATATAATTCAATTATTAATAAAAAATGGAAAACATTTTAACTGATAGTTCATTTAAAAAAATGTAAGTAGGCCTTAAACATATAAAACATATGAATAGATACAGATACTCACCATGCTTATATTAAAAGAAATAGAAAATAAAACATTACAGAGTGATGATGGGAAAACAGGCTCTCTTACATACTGCTGCTGTGAATGCAAAATTATATCATATTATACCTATACAGGGAAACTGGGCAATATCTAGCAAAATTACAATGTATTTACCCTGGTGTCAGCAATCCCACTTCTTAGAATATATCCCAAAGGTATCCTGGCAAAAATATGAAGTGACTTACATACCAAGTTATTACTACAGCATTACTTGAGTCTGGAAAAGACTGAAAATAACACAAATTGTTGTTCCTCAATAAGGAAATCATTGAATGAAGTATCGTATACCCATACAATGGAACACCAAGCAGCCACAGAAAGGAATGAGGAAGATTATATTCCCTAAAATGAGCAGAACAGGGTATATAGTATACTACCTTTTGTGCAAGAAAGGATGGGAAGGACAAGGACAGAAACCAGGTTTCTCTCAATACACCTTATTATATACTTTTGACTTCAAAAGTAAATTAAATTTTTAGCAGCCACAGTGCCTTGTGCCTATAATCCTAGCACTTTGAGAGGCCAAGGCAGGAGGATCACCGGAGGCCAGGAATTTGCGAGCAGCCCGGGCAACATAGTGAGATCCCATCTTTACAAAAAATAAGAAAAAAAAAATAGCTGGGTGTGGTAGTATGTACCAGTCCCAGCTACTCGGGAGGCTGAGGCAGGAGGATCACTTGAGCCCAGGATCCTACCACTGCACTCTAGCCTGGACGACAGAACAAGACCCAATCTGATTGACTGATTGATAAATAAATAAATAAATCTAAAAAATTTTTTCATTGAATTATTTGGAGAAATTGTGGGACCACAGAGAACTTTCCAACAGGGGCAATCAGAGAAAAGCTTCATAAAGCAAGTAATTTTTGACCTGGGACTTAAAGAATGAGGAATTTTCCAAGAGAAGAAAAAAACGGGGCTATTCCAGGCAAAAGAAAGATGTGCAAAAACCTAAAATTGTAAGAGCAGAGATCTCACAGCTCTTGTTCACTGCCACCATTTGGAACAGTGCCTGACACAGTTGTTGAGTAAGTGGAGTGCACAGATGCCCTTAGGTAGGAACTCTCACAGAGTTTAAGATAAGGGGACTATGAAGACAGGAGGGGATAGTGAGAAATGAGATTAGAAGAGTAAGCAGGGGCCGGATCACGGAGGGCCTGCTACTCTGCGAATTTAAATTGCATCCTGGGAATGGGAAGCTTTAAAAGGTTTTAAGCAAAGCACTGACCCAGACAAGTTTGTGATTTTGAGAGATTTCTCTTTGAAGATTCCTCTACAAAGAAAGGTTTTGCAGAGTTGGGAAGTAGAGAAACCAGTAAAAATCCTATTGACTTAATCCAGGTGAGATGATGATGGACTGGCAGGGGCAGAAAAGAATCTTGGAGATATTAGGTGATTAGAATCACTAGGATGTAGTCACTGACTAAATGTAGACCCTGCCAGAACAAAGATACTTCAATTTATGGCAGATATATTATACTAAAATATTGTTTGAATTTTATTCTTATATTTTCCCTCTCCCCACTCCAAGTACTTAAATCAGGTACTTCCTTTTCCTGGACTCAGGGCTTTTGTTTGGATCAGAAGAAATGTTCTAAAGGAGCTACCAGACTTCTGTAAAAACCTCAGCCCATTCAAAAGGTAGTGCTGGGCATCCCTGAACTAAGGTGACCGTTCTAGGTTCTATGGCTAAGGAGTTAAAAAACTGACCGTCTTACATTCCTCCATGTCCTTGAAGAATATATATTCTAATGAGGAGGAAGAAGAAAGGCAGGGAGAAAAGATAGTAAGCCAATAAACAACAACAACAACAAAAAACACTGGATACTGGTAAAATGCAATGAAACAATGTAATTAAGGAGGCAACAACACTGGGGAAGGAAAGCAAAACCAAAGACACTAACAACTTTCTAGCTACTCCAAGGTCCTTCTCCTTGAGTATCAATTTTCCTCAGTAATGAGATAATAAGGCTCATAGCAGCACTAAATAAATGTTAACTGATTCTCCCATACACATATTTCCAAAATAGAATTATAACCAAAATCTTTGTAAAAGATTCACTACTTACAGGAACATGCTGAGTCGAAGAATAAGAGTCCACTGACCGAGGAGATGAGACTGAACAACTTGAGGAGGCTGGAGAAAGTGGCTGAGGCTCTGTCTTAATATCTTTAACTGAAAAATATTGAATAAAGGTTTTTCCCCCTGGACAATATAAACTCAGAATGAAATGAACAAGAAAGAAGGTAAAATCTTACTCATAAAATTCAATCAGGTATGGAAACTAAGGTCAGCAAAATATAACCTTAAATGAAAATACAAGATGTAGAAATCAATATATCTAGTAAGTTTCCATTTGTATAATATGCGTGTATATGTATCTACTTGCACCTGCACAATTCTCTGGAAAGGTAAACAGAAGAGATTGATAACAGTGTCTCTGGGGAGCAGAAGTTGTTAGCTGGGGAATAAGAGCAGGAGACATTTTTCTACTATGTATACTTTTGTACCCTTTGAATATTATACCATATGCAAAACATTATAGATTCTTAAAAATTAATTTAAAAAATAAGCAGCAGAAAAGATTTAAGAATTTTTAATGATACAATTAAAATTCACAAAAACGTTCATATCTTTTGAACTTTTTTTTTTTTTTGAGACAGAGTCTCACTCTGTCACCCAGGTTAGAGTGCAGTGGCATCATCATAGCTCACTGTAACCTTAAACTCCCAGGCGCAAGCCATCCTCCTGCCTCAGCCTCCCAAGAAGCTGGGACTACAGGTATGCGCCACCATGCCCAGCTAACGTTTCTATTTTTTGTAGAGATGGGGTCTTGCTATGTTGCTCAGACTGGTCTCGAACTCCTGAGCTCAAGCGATCCTCCTGCCTCTGCATCCCGAAGTGCTAGGATTACAGGCGTGAGCCACCATGCCCAGCCTGGAACTTACGCTATAAAAAGTTATTGAGTGACTATGGCCCAGGCAGTCTTCCTTAGTGTCAAAGATATAACAGGGCGGGGGGTGGCAGATTGTTTTCCAAAGTTGGCCACAGAATATCTACCATCCCTTATGATCTTCTATAATGTGATCTTGTCACTTCGCCACCAAGTAATAGAGTCTATTTCCTTTTCTTTTGAATTTATATGGGCTTATAACTCCTTCAGTCAACAGAGAACGGAAGTAATGCGATGTGAATTCTGAGAATGAGATGCAGCCTCTGCTTGGTGTGCTGGAACACTCCCACTTGGAACCTTTCAAGTCTGACTACCCTGAGACCACCATGATTTGAGGCCCTGTGTAGGCATTCCAGTTGGTAGTCCCAGTCTTCAAGTCATCCCAGCCCAGGCACCAGACTTGTGAACAATGAAACCTCAAGATAATTCTAGCCCCCAAATGTCAGGCTATTCAAGCCTTCAAATCTCCCAAGTTGAGGTCTGGACATCATGGAGTGGAGACAAGCCACCCAGTCCAAATTCCTGACCCATAGATTCAAGGAATCTAACAAAATTATTGTTGTTTTAAGCTACTACGATTTGGAATACTTTGTTATACAATAGTAACCAGAACACTGACCTTGTGTATCCTATAGTCAATGAAGGAAGACAGGCATCAAGCAAGGTAAATAAATACATAAAATGAAGGAAAATAAGAAGTGCAGTGGTAAGGAGGAATTTAGATAGGGGAATGTACTGGTTATTTAGCCACCATCTCTCAGCTCCAAGTCTACCTTCTATGGTCTATAATGCAAATTATTAATATATTTCCCAGCTGGCTTCCTTTTTAGATCCTGTCAGTAGGAGATACTAGAAGGCTGCTGGAAGGTAGAAGGGGCTTTCTTCATTCCCCCATCATCTTTACCCGAGCAGTGACACTTTGCTCCAGGGTCCAGATTCTTTCAGTATATCCAACCCCCACCTCAGCAAGTGTGCTGGATATGAGCATCGGCAAGGCAGGACCCCTCCTCAGAAGTATGTGCATCAAATATATAGGACCCCTCCACCAAGTTCCCAGGTCTGGTAACCCCAGCCTATTCCCTAAGCCCTGTCTGGTTGCCAGGTAAGTTGATCTCTTATAGAGATGTTATTCATAATTCAAAATCAATATTTCTATTTCTGATATGAAATTATTCATTCATTCATTAGACTACTGAAACATAACTATAAAATTCTTTGTATCCATTTTTGGTAAGAAATTTATTTCTGTACTCCATACCGGAAACAGGATATATAGTCCTAGAATCTTTTAACCCACCAATGTAGTCCAATAACCTCACCTAATTTTGAGTATTACCAAACTACAAAATAAAATGAATCTGTTGAAAGCTTTTGCCAATGAATCACATTATTACCTGTACAGAATTGGTTGTTGATGTCCCAAATGTCTGACTCCCAAGGCATCAAATCCAAATCAAAATCAAGATGGTCAAAATTGTTTTCCTATAGGTTTCAAATCAGCAAAAGAATATTAAAAGAATAAAATACGTACATCTTAAAATCAAACTATCAGACACAATTTGTCATAAATAACTATTACCCAACCTCGCAAAAAATATTTTCTAAGTCAATTGGTTCATCTTGAGAATACATCTTGGATAGCCTAGAGATAAATCAATTCAGTTATTTGAAGCACAGCAGTAAAACTAGGAAGGTGGTAATGAAATCAATATCTAAAAGATTCAGTTGCCTTCATTCTTTTCTATAGGAAGAGACCATTATAGGAGTCACAAAATGTGTCTTTTATCATAAAGGAAATCCAGAAAAATAAACTTTCCCATTGCCATTAAGGAAAACAAGTCAAAACAAATGGCAATTCACAACATCATCCCTAAGTACAAAGGAAAGAATTTAGATACACCCAAAAGACATGCAGGAATCATAAAGAGGGTAATTATCACAGGGAAATTTTCTTCTTTTTTCCACTCTTCTGTGCTTTTTAAATTCCTAAAATTTTTATCAAAAAATAATATTTTTTAATTCTAGAACATAAAACTAACCTTCTCAAACAAAAGTCAACAAACCTCTTAAATACTTCTTAATTTTTTTTACTTAAATATAAGCATATTCTGGACCATCTGGATGACCCCCTTATACTATTAATATGTTAGTATATATTAATAGGTAATATTTATTCATTAATATTTATTTAGGTAATAAAGAACTACCACATCATTTCAGAGTCCTCATATGAGTTGAAGATCAAGACAGTATGAAACAATACAATTTTAAATTAAATGTCTGGGATTACAGAGACAAGAACCAGAAGTAAACTTAATGCATAAACAATATTATAAAGTCAAAAGGCAGTAAATATTAACTTAGTGTCACAGATGCTAAAACAGCAACAACAGAGAAAGTAAGCCTTTGGCAAAAAGTAAAAATTTATCTAGTAAGTGTTGACAACTATTTGTTAATAATTTCTAGAACAGTATTAGCATTTTAAAATGACTATCGTATGGTTTATTTTTATCTAGAATGTAACAGAAGTAGAGAAGGGAAAATATTTTCTTATCGTACTGAGTAAATATTACTACAGGTATATAAAGAGAATGTGTGGAAGTTCACATAAAAACAAACAATTAAAAAAACACTTAAATCATGAAAGAGCTGTTTTTCTAAAAAATCAATCTCCTTCACTTTTTTCTCTTATTTGAATCTACACATTGAAAAATTAAGCAGCCTGTACTTTCAGCAACCAAAACATACTTAAACTTTCTTAATCTAAGTAAATTTACCGATGCTGCTTGCCTGAGTGCTAGTAATACTTTTAAATATGGGCATGATCTACTTCAGGGAGTTTCTGACTCAATCTTCAGCCAAGAAAGTCAAATACCTTTTACAGCATAAGAATTTAATCTGGTTGGAAATCTAACAGACCCATTTTATGAAAAGTAAAACATACTGATACTTATATACTCTGGCTCTTCAATGAGTTATCATGGGAAATTCTACTGCAGTGTAGAAGGATGACACCAGGGCTCTCAGAGATCATGTTACGCTAGAAAAACTAAGGAACTGAAAGACTGAGTGGCTTGCGTCAAGTATTATAACAAAATGTTAGTTTAGAGATCAGGACCATATTTCCCTGAATCTTTCAAATTTAACATACTATTTCTTGATACAGTTTAAAAGAAACTCTGTTTCTTTTAGGATCTAGAGGTTATGAAAGAATATCAGTTGCTTAGTCAACTAGTCAATATTAAAAGCCAGCTTAATCAATAGGCCACATTCTAAAGCATCTCAGAGTAAATGAAACCACTGAAATCCCCTGCACTGATTTAAAAAAAAAAATCATGTACATCACTCTCTTCTATTGATTCGTAGTAAACCAACTGCTAAATCATTCTTAGAGAAATACCTGAAACTCACTAAGCAAGCATTTCATATTTTTATACTCAAGTTAATAAGAGCTTAAAATAAGTGTTAAATATTCAAACTAAGTGATAAATTACTCTAATTGACAAACTACTCTGCTCACTTGAATTACTTCCCAAGTGAAACAGCACCTCATCCATTAAAGAATAAGACAAAATAACAGTCCAAAGATTGAACAGCTTCATGTATACTAATCAAGAAAAAAAAGAAAACCTAAGATATTTCTGAGGACTCAGAGTGTTATAATAATAACTTTTATACAGACCTCTAACCAATCAAAGGCAAAAAGTAAGAATATACCTATTTTCAGAGCTTTCTACACTAGAATACATAATGTTTAAAAAAGAGGTTGGCAATGGCCGGGTGTGCTGGATCACGCCTGCAATCCTAGCACTCTGGGAGGCCAAGGCGGGAGGATTGCTTGAGGTCAGGCATTCGAGACCAGCCTGAGCAAGAGTGAGACCCCATCTCTACTAAAAATAGAAAAAACTAGCCGGTCGTGGTGGCACGCACCTGCAGTACCAGCTACTCAGGAGGCTGAGGCAGGAGGATTGCCTGAGCCCAGGAGTTTGAGGTTGTTGTGAGCTAGGCTGACACCATGGCACTCTAGCCCAGGCAACAGAGCAAGACTCTGTCTCGAAATAAATAAATAAAAATAAAAAAAATAAAAAATGAAAGGGAAGTTGGTAAATTCTACTTGACTAGGTCCATGACTCACATATACCCCTTAACATCACATCTTTCCCTTAGGCAGCAAAGTATCTATAAAAACCAAGAAGTAGGCAGTTAAGTGACTTTTCTTGAAAAGGGGGCCGAAGGTGGGCTTAGAATACAAGTCTTCTCACACCAAGACCAATGTAATTTCTACTGTCCTACATTTAATGGCTACTATCACACTTAATGGTAAAAGTTATTTGAACTTAAATTACTAGCCTAAACCTGTTGTCCTGAAACTTTGTTGCAATAATTAGGGTAAAGATTAAATATCACATTATTCAATATTTCTCCTCTAGTAAATACTTACGTAAGTTTCATTTGCTGCATCCAATGGCAGCTCGTCAGTGTCTGTGAAATAACCAAGTTCAGCAAACAGGGTAGAATCTTTTTTGGACAAAAGGAAAAAATAGAAATTAACTGTCAATTCAATGATATGACAAAAAACCACCTATACCAGTTCTACTAGGGCTTCTTATTAGACATTACCGTTATTAATAAATTCTAGCAGTGTGAATGACAAGCAATTCAAAGCTCATTGCTATTTTGTGTTGTTTTCCACACAATTTTTATCTTGTGAACTGAATTCTTACACAGGGATCAAAAAAGGTTTTATGTCATATGTCATGTTGAACTAATTGGTAGTGACTTTCCAGAACATTACTAATAAGAATTTGATGCTACATCTGAGCTCAGCATGAAAAAGTAATGTGGCTGATAAGCAATGATGATGGGAGAGCACTATGGACGGTATACGTGTACCGTGTACGCCATACATGCCTGAAGTTAAGGGTACAACCAATTTTCTGCCTAAACAATACAGGACTCACTCATCTAAACCATTAAATTCATTTTTAGCAAATCTACCTATAGTCCAACTTCCTAATAAGGGCATTACCAACCAAGAAATAGATGGACACAGAAAACATTCTTCAATAAATTAGATCGAAAACTTTTTGTAGAGCAAAGTCAAGGTGCTGACAAAGCCCATGAAGGCTGATTACAGTAAAATCTGTAAAGTTTCTATTTTCTCTGACACTTTCAAAACTTCAAGCACCTTAAAGAGTTTTCCAAATCTAGGTCCTCCTTTGTACTCTCTATCTATTATCATACCACTGAAACTGCTCTGATGATTTCCTCACTGCAATGTTTAGAAACTACACTGCCAGTCTTTAACTTGGCCAATGACAGAAATATTTCAACAACCTGAGACAAAATAGTACAGAGCAAAAAATTTTATATGTAGTAATAATGAAAGGTTACTCATATGACTCTCAGAAAAGGATACCTTAAACTCAGCTGCATAGCCAAAAAACATGTAAGTAGATGAACTATGGCTAGGTACATTATGTATAGGCTGAAAGTGCTTAAAGAGTTCTCTATGTTGGCTCTTTCATTTTTTACCTCCCATTTTTTCTTGAACCTGCTCCAACTGAGCTCCCCTAGCCACACACAAAACAATTATTAATGTCACTAATGACCTCCATATTGCTAAATTCAATGATATTTTAAGTCCTCATCTTACTTGACCTATCGACAGCATTTAACACAGTTATCCTTTCATGTTAATTGAAGTATTTTCTTGACTTCCAAAATACCACACTTACCTGGCTTTCCGCCCACCTCACTGGTTGACCCTACCTTGCTATTTCCTCCTCAATTCCTAATATTAAATTGTCCCTGGGCTCAACGTAAACTTTCCTATCTCCTCTACTCCCTTTCCAAGCTCAGCTGAGTTCATGGCTTTAAATAGCACCTACATGCCAAAGATCCCAAAATATACATCTTTAGCCCATACTTCAAGATGCATGCACATACTGAGTACTGACATCTCTCAGATGTTTAAAAGGCATCTCAAACTTGACACATCCAAAACTGAGCTCCCAATCACCCCCACCAAACCTCCTATGCTTTGTCCTCATTTCAATTTTCCCAGTTGCTCAGGCCAAAAAACCTTGGGATCACTGTTTATTTCTCTTCCTCACTCTTCCTATTCAATCTACCAGCAAATCCTCTCAGTTGTCTTCAAAATAAATATCTGTAATCTGGCTTCCTACTTTTCCTCCCATTCTTCATTTCCTTTTCATTTCCTTCCTTCCTTACCCCTCCCAACATGGAGATGTCAGCTTTCAAGGAAGCACAGCAATGAAGGTGATGAGATTTTATACATAGCCATCTACAGCAATCTGCCTGATATCCAAGGAAATGGGATGGTGCAGGAGGGGGTGTTCCCCGCTGGAGGTGGCAGCGTGCCCTAGCCACCAATGAAATGTGACAGAGGAACAGAGTGGCAGATGGAAGAAGCAGCCTAAGTGATTTGGAGAGTGTTCACACTGAACAAATATGTTAATTGATTGAGCAAACGATTAAATATATCTAAAATAACTGGAGTCACATTTCTCACTATCTGAGAAAGGATTTAAGAACATGGAAAGGGAGGGGACTAAAAGAACCCTAAGATGTTGGATTGGAATTGTAAGTATTAGTAAATGAAGTCCCTTTAAAAAAAAATATATACATGTATACATACACATACACACACACACAGCTAAATTAACAGTCATAGATGTTTGCATATTGTGTATTATACAGATGTTTGTATAGATGTGTGTACATATATACATACATATATTTCTTAGTTCTGTCTGCTAAGAGGTCATAGCAGCAATGACATCCTTGTAGCAATGAAAATGCTGGGTGCTCAGATCTTGGATAACACCATCCTTCACTAAACAGAAGTCCACTACAGGGCTCATTAGAGAAATGATGTATTCCAGGGCTGATGCCAGGAAAGTGCCAAATAAGCTGGGAAAATCTTGTTGTGCCAGAAAATGAAGGAAATTCTCAGCAAATGTAGGAACAGGTCAAAAGAACAAAGGTATCAATATGAATGGACTCCAAGTGGTCAAATCTGGGAAACTCTGAGCATCAAAACAAGAGTATCAACCTGCTGAATCAAATGAATCAATGAATCCATCATAAAAGAAAGAAAGATAAAAACAAAGAAGAGAAGAAAGCTCTTTCTTACAGTATAATGTCAATTAATAAATGTAGACAGAATGACAGGGATAGACAGTGATAGTTAATATAGGCTGGAGTTATCAATGAGGCCAGGACTGGTGACTGGAGGTTTAATAAGAATGGGATATTGGTGTCATATCAGATTATCTGCCCCCAAATAGTAATAAAATACAAAAAGGAAAACAGTGGCTTTACAGTAGAAAAACTTGGAAGATACTAACTTGACCATGTGATCAAGGTGAACATCACCTTGGGATGGGTCAACATAGTGTGCCTCCAAATGTGATGCATGCAGAAGAGCACAGCATCATTTCTCTGGCATCCCTGCCCTGGATGCATGGCCCGAGTCTGGTCATGATGAAATAGTGGATAGACCCCGATCTAGGGTCATCTTACAGAATAAAGGACTTACATTCTTTAAGACTGTCAAGGATGTGACAGATAGGAAAAGACTAAGGAACTGTTCCAGATTGAAGGACACTGATGAGACATCACAAGTAAAAGCAAGGCACAAAAATAGAGCCACTGACCAGTGGAACAGAACTGAGAACCCAGATATAAAACCATCCTCATATAGCCATCTAATCTTTGACAAAGCAGACAAAAACATACACTGGGGAAAAGAATCCTGATTCAATAAATGGTGCTGGGAAAACTGGATAGCCACATGTAGAAGACTGAATCAGGATCCACACCTTTCACCTCTCACAAAAATCAACTCATGCTGGGTAACAGATTTAAACCTAAGGAGTGAAACTACTAGAATTCTAGAGGAAAATGTTGGAAATACTCTTCTAGACATTGGCCTCAGCAAAGAATTTATGCAGAAGACCCCAAAGCCAATCACAGCAACAACCAAAATAAATAAATGGGACCTGATCAAATTAAAAAGCTTCTCACAGCCAAAGAAACTGTCACAAAAGCAAACAGACAACGTACAGAATGGGAGAAAATTTTTGCATGCTACAAATCTGATAAAGGGCTGATAACTAGAATCTACTCAGAACTCAGGAAAATCAACAAGAAAAAATCAAACAACCCTATCAAAAAGTGGGCAAAGGACATGAACAGAAACTTTTCAAAAGAAGACAGAATAATGGCCAAAAAACATATGAAAAAATGCTCAACATCTCTAATCATCAGGGAAATGCAAATCAAAACCACAATGAGATATCACCTATCTCCAGTGAGACTGGCCTTT
>RJWJ010038261.1:0-15093 GCA_004363605.1 Indri indri
ACAATTTTAAGCATAATCTCTTCCAAATGACTTGATTTGTAAACATGATACATATTATTTTGATAAAATATTTTAAAATCCTTTAAAAGTACCAAAAGATGTTCACATTTAAAAGCAGAAGAAAACATATATATTATACATATTTTCATATATATATATATAATTTGTTTGACTTAGTATTTTGCAAACTTGAGTTTGGGAACAGGTCATGGGATATCAATGTGCCTACATGTGTGTGTTTAGTATGTTCTCAGTACATAATGAAATAGTTGTGTTAGCTCTTTATATTTACTAATAAACATAATATTAATATTGCAAATGTCCCAGACACCAGGGTCTGTGTTGATTTTAAGAAAGGTGTAATATTAAATGGTGATGAAATTCAGTAAGAATTGCTGAATGGGGAGACTCGCTGGGCATCCCTGGGCTGGCGTTCCACCAGCCCCACCTCTACCACCACTGTCCCCATCCCTCCTTTCTCTTGTGAGAGTGCCCTGCTGAGGGGCTGGAGCCTGCACCATTGGGGTAGGAGTTTGGGAGTGTCCATGAATGCCCACGGGTTTGATCCCCTTTTTCTTAAGACTCCCTGGGCAGGTCAGGAAAGGAGGCATGCATGGAGACAGAAGTTGACCTTCTTGAGTCCTGATTTAGGGAAGCAGGGACAAGACAAACAAATAAAAAAAGCGTGAGAGTTTTGTTTGGCACAGAACACAGGCAAATCAGAAAGGGTTTTAGGCTCCTGAGCATTAACATTTGAATTGCTGGTTAGTGGGAACATGGGGATCCCTGGGGTAGAAATGCCTTCAGGGTGATTGAGCAATATTAATAATCTTCGAACCCTGGCAATGCCTACTTATTATCACCCTTGAGACCAGCATAATCCTGAGATAGCTTTCAGGATATTGCACACTTATCCATAATTTCTTTAATCCACAATCAGATATTCCCATTGAGTACTTTCTAGTCATAAGTAAAGGAAGGTTGTAGAGTTCTTGGCAGCTTTTCTGATCTCATGGAATTTTAACTTCTTCTAATCTTTATATTACCTCGACTGGTTTCATAATATAATAGTTCCAGTAAAGTGTTGTCTTCACAAAATTAGAGTCATTGATTGACTTTTTAATTTTTCTTTGCAGTAGGTGGATAGTCAGCTTCTTTTTCTTCTTTTGCTGGGTAGCCTAGAAGCCATCCTTGAACTGTTAATTGGACTAAGTCAAGTAAGAAAGTGCTTCCTAAAATAAAATCTAAGTTTTTCTGCTTTTCAATTAAGTGCCTTAGGGCAGTCATCTATGCTAACACTCTCTCTCTCTTTCTCTCTCTCTCTCTCTTCTCTCCCTCCCCCCGGCCTTAGCCACTCCATGTGCGTAGTGTGTATGTGTGTGATATATGTATAGTATACATGTATGCATAGATGGTTAAATAAATATGTCTCAGGCTAGCTTTTTTTTTTTCACTTATTTCTCTGTCTTATATGCACATAGCCTTGCATTTATCCTTCAAAACGCTCTTGATTGATCTATATTTTCCAATTATTTCAGACACTCCTAATTAATTTGTTTTACAATAGAAGTCTGTATCATATGATTTCAGAAGATCTTAAATAATAAAGTGATAAAATTTTGAGGCCATCATTGCAGAATCTAAGCAGGTTTTTGTAAGAGGTTGAAGCTAAGCACTTAGGATGAAAGAAATTCCAGAGGACTATGACAGCACGTGTAGCAAATAATGCTGACTTTTAACCTGATGTGGATTTATAAGAGGCTCTACAATGTTAATAAAGAAATGCTAAATTAGAGAGTATTCAGTTTTATTAGCATTCCCTCCACTAGCCATTCACATGACTGTTTCTCACAAAAAGCCCGTATAGCCACAGACACACACAGAGACACGAACATAAACACAAATGCACACACACTAAAATTCCTGCCAGGGTCTACTCCTTTACCAGAATACTAGATATTAACTTTATAGTAGCTTTATTCCTTCCCATGATTGTTCCTTTATTTTGCCTAAAATAAAGGGAAAATAAAGATAGTGAAGGCAAATATATTTTAAAATTCCACATGCTTCGAGTGAAAAAAAAAATGTGCATAGCATAGCATGCGGTTTTAGGGCATTGAGATTGATTAGTAACCTCACATATACTTTAAAGTAGTGATTGAATCACTTGACAAATAACACTGCAAAGAGACACTGACTCCAGGGTGCTTATAAATTAGGTAGCTGGGCCTACAAGACTTCAAAGTTACATGTGACAAGAGATCTGTGTGAAGTTTACTTTAGAATTTTAAATTTGTGGCATGAACATTTTATATTTAAGCAATGTTCATAAGAATTAAAATTGAAATGGATCCCTCTAGCTTGACACATTATGAACAATGGCATCTTATAAACAGACTTTTATTGCAGGGTGACAGAAGTGGATGCATTTATTTAGACAATGGGTGTGTCTATATACCTAAGGTAAAATCATTTATGACTAAAATCATTCACAGATCCGGAGTAACTCAGCATATTTTTATTTATTCTGTCTGCAAAGAAGCAAGAATGTACTTGATACATTCAGATACTCCTAGGAAGCAAGAGGATAGAAGTAAAATGATAAATACCTGAACACCACCACCTGTCAATACCCCATCACCATAATGAGTAATCTAATGCTTAAAATTTGTGATTTTTTAACTTTTGATATTACTTTTCTTATTCAAAAATAGCTTGCTTAAATCTTAATCTAAACATACTTACTTGAGTTTTTATTCTCTCTCCATATCACTGAATGTATAGGAGGTTTATATTTTAGCTCACCTGTGAACACCTGAAAACTGTTTTCATTTTGTATTCTCTACTATTGGCCGATGATATTACTTAATGTACTTATCTTTGGAGACCTAGTAAACAAATAAATGGAAAAACCTTTACACAAAGAAGACTCTTAAATTTAGTGCTTTCGGGCAGAATCTATCAAATGCAATCTGCAGTTAATTCCATTTGTATTCCAAGAAGTATATTAACTTTAAAAAACAAAGTGGAAATATAAGTCTCTCAGGTTTATAAAGTGAAAGACTATAGCCCTGTTGGACACCTTCATGCTAAATTAAAGCTGTTAGTTTGACTTAAACCTATTTTGCCTGTGAGAAAAGGGGAAATAGCTACATGTATAAAGAGAAAGGGTATCTCCTTTTTTTTTTTTTTTTTTTTTTTCAGACAGTAGCAATTAAAACTGCCAACCTAAAAGAATAGTGAGAAACGACCCTGAATCCACCCGGTGCTCTAATGTTTGTTTGACCACCCGGTGCTCTAATGTTTGTTTGAATGCCAAGAGTATTACTCCTTTGTTCTAATTGAATGATTGGAAGGATAGACAAGTTCCAATGCTTGTTTGACAACAGAATGAAGGATTTTCTGAAGAGCCGTCTTTTAAATTAAACACCATGCTTCTAGGTTAAAATCAATATTTTCTGGTTTGTTTTTATTAG
The DNA here is from genome assembly GCA_004363605.1 of Indri indri. NCBI lineage: Eukaryota > Metazoa > Chordata > Mammalia > Primates > Indriidae > Indri > Indri indri. The sequence continues at coordinate 3,477 of RJWJ010038261.1, forward strand.
CTCGTCTTCTACATCCTTGTTCTTGTCTATTAAATTGGCACCTGTGATGGGGTCAGCTCTGGAGTCAACCTTTCTATTAGGTAGGCCATTGTTCCTCTGAGCTGTCCAAATGCCAAGAGTGTCATAATACTCAGGCAATGGGGTAGAGCTGCTTTGTCTGAACGGCCCCCGAAGAAATGTGATTAGATTAGGTGCCGACAAAAGTGATGTGCAATCACTTAATTTTCTCTGGTGAAACATTTCAAGTTTGTAGACTTGGATCAGCCATTCAACTCAGTTTTCTAATTGCTTTTTAAACTTACCTAGGGTAAAGATTTCAGAGACACTGAAGATTAGTACCACTCCGCTCCCCTCAAATCTCCAGGCAAAAACTGATTTCAGGTTTTGAAGTACATAAATAATAAACTATGTCATCTTCACAAAGTAAGTTGTTTCCTCTGGGCACCTTCCTGGCAGCCCTCTCCATGACTTATTTTATTTTTACAAGTGTAAATTAAATGTTTTCTATTTTTTTGTGAAAGCAAAACTTCTTGAAAATATAATTGAATAATAGAAAACTGTGAGATGTGAGGAGAGTCATAAAAGAAGACAATTCATTTACAGGAAAAAAAATGATTGTAGCAACTAACTTTTTCTCTGTGTAGTGGTTTCAAAATTTCTCATTTGCTGTTTAAAGTTCTTCTTATAGCTATAGGCCTTAGATCCACAAAAGCTCTTGGAAATGTAATTTATTCTGCCATTCTATAAATGAATACTCCGGTTTCCTATATATCATAATGACATTTAAAAAATGCATCACTTGTAGAATGTGGCAAACTAGAACTGCTTCACGTCTTCTTGTTTCCTTGCTGGCTGTCAGGGCCTGGGATTTGCACACTGAGGATGCTTACACAGCCTTCGCCTGCTTTCTAAGTATCCTGCCCCCAGGAACCATGAGCTGAATCCCTCTCATGATTTGAATTTCTCCAGTGCCCCTGCTACTGCATCACTCTTATTTCCTTTTCGGCCAACAGCTGGAAAACTAGTATTTGCTTTTAATAGTTCATGTGATTACATTGCCAGATTACATTATCTGGATACCTGGATCATCCAGGATAAATTCCTTATTTTAAGGTCAATTGATTAATAACCCTAATTATATCTGCAAACTCGCTCTTTCCATAAAGCATAACATATTCACAGTCTCTAAGATTTAGGGTGTGAATATCTTTGGCTGGGGGTGAGGGTCATTATTCTGTCTCCTATACTCTACAAATTATTGAATCTCTCTAGGCCTGTTTTTTCTTCTATGAAAGGAGCATTATAAGAAGCACTTACTACTTAGGGTTTTGGTAAAGAAAAAAAAGAGGCATATGAAAATAACTTAGGGCCAACACTGGTGCAATCGAGTATTTGATAAATGCTGTTTCCACCAAATGATAATTTTAAATGCCATTACTATTCTCCTTACTTGTTAGTTATTTGTATAAGAAATACTTGTGCAGAAAAATAAAAGACATTGGACAATGGATGAAGGAAGAAAATAACAGAGTTAAAAATATATGCAGTGGGAATTGTATATTCAATATGAGAAATGTAAAATTGTACTCTTTACTAGCTATTTAGAGATATTTGAAGATGTCTTGAGAAAATATAAAAAGAAGGATAAAAGAAGATGGGTAGGTAATATTTGAAGAGTAAGCCAAGAGAGAGAAAGAGGAGGAAGCTTTATCAAATTTTCTGAAACAACCTCCACCTTTTTATGAAAGAAGTGCTAAATAATTTGCAGACATATTTTAAAGACAATCAGACTTAGCAAAATTTGAATGGGGTCCCAAAGGATATACAAGAGTTTTTAAAATTATACATATGACTTCTTTAAATTTAAAATTATTTCCCATAAAAACTAAAAATTTGAAAAGCATAATTAATAAACCACAGATAACATTTTGTAAAACATAGAAAAATATTCTGCATATATGTCTTGGTTGGCCTGGGCTGCCATGGATTGAGTGGCTAAAACAACAGAAATTCATTTTCTTCAGTTTTGGAGGTTGGAAGTCTGAGATCAGGATGGAAGCATGGTTGGATCCTGATGAGGACTCCTTACTAGCCTGCAGACAGGTGCCTTTTTGCTGTGTCCCCCCATAGCAGAGAGAGCCCAGTTGTCTCTGCTTCTTATCATAAGGAAACCAATCTCATCAAGAGGGCCCCACCCTCATGACCTCATCTACACTTAATTATCTCCCAAAGGCACCATCTCCAACTGCCACCACATTGAGGGTTAGGATTTTAACATATGAATTTGGAGGGGTATACAATCCAGTCCAAAGTAATGCAGTAATTTATTTTATTAAATCTTTAAAAAATCAGGTATAAATATTAAATTTCAACTCCGTGAAGACCTTTATATGGGAAAATAAAATAACAGTAGGCTTGTAGGTTTCTAATGATGTGGCTTTGATGCACTGATACATTTCAGAGAATCTAGACACATCAATGGCTATGTGTTCCTTAGCTTATTACCCTTCAACTTCAAAATGCCTTGGTAGGGCTTTTATAGTAGCTGAATTGCAAACAATTGAAGATTGCAGTACCTGTTGAGTGGCTGAAACATAGTCCCTCTGCGCTATTGAATGAAAGAGGATCCTTCAGTTTGAGTCCATTTTATTTCTCTTTTTGTTCTCTTTATAAGTGACAGTATCAAACCTATGGTCACCTTGCTCTGTGGTATGTATCATTTCATTGCTGAAATAGAGTCTCATTCCTGATTACTCTGGTCAGGTTAGATAACTGTAATTCCTTTAACTCTCATACTCGTGCTCAGAGGTAAGCTAGAGCTCACTTTTCAACAAGGTCAAAACATCGTTCTGGAAGTTTTAAACAGGCTTACTTGCCAAGATGAGTGCTCAAGTTAAAGCCTCCAAATTCTGACTTGATTGAAGAAATTACCAGCTGAACACCACTTATGAACTTTGATTGTGAAATATTAATAAATTCACATGTAGTTGTGAGAAATGATATAAAGAGATTCCTTGCTAAATTCACCCAGTTTTCCTTGATGGTAACATCTTACAAAACTATCCTACAGTGTCACAACTAGGGTGTTGTCATTGATGCAGTTAAGACACAGGACAGTTCCATCGGGGATCCTTTCCAGTCTTCTTGAAACCACACCCACTTCCCTCCTACTCTCACTTTAACACCTGGCAATCATTTATCTGTTCTTTAATTTTGTAATTTTGACATTTTCAATGTTATATTTAAATCATACAGTAGTTAATTATCTTTTGGGATTGGATTTTTTTTCACTTTGCATAATTTCCTGGGTATTCATCGTATTTTTGCATATATCATTTTTCTTTTCATTCCTGGGTAGTATTCTATGGAATGAATGTATCACAGTTTATTTAATCACTCATCCATTTAGAAACACTGGGGCTGCTTCTAGGTTTTGACTATTATAAATAAATCTACTGTGAACATCATGCACAGGTTTTTCTGTGAACGTAAGTGCATCATAGACTACATATTAGGTCATAAATCAAGTTTCAGGAAATTGAAAGAGATTGAAATCATGCACAGTATCTTTTCAAAGCAAAATGGAATTAAGATAAAAATCAATAATGGAAGGAAAAATGGAATATTTATAAATATGTAGACATTAAACAACGTACCCTTAACCAATTGGTAAATAAAGAAATTATAATAGATTTTTAAAAGTCAGAGACAAATGAAAACAATGTACTTAACCTTATGGAATGCAGCAAAAGATGTGTTGAGAAGGAAATTTAAAACTGTAACATATGTTAAAAAGCAAGAAAAATCTCAACAATTTAACTTACGTCTTGAAGAAGAGAAAGCTAAGCATAAATCAGTTGTTTCTATACACTTGCAGTGAAAAATTCAAAAAGGATACAAAGAAATTCCATTGACAAGAACGTGCAAAATAATAACATACTTAGGAATAAATTTAAACAAGGAGGTAAATGACTTATACGTTGAAAACTACAGAATATTGCTAAGAGAAATTTTTAAAAGCCCCAAATAAATGGGTCTTACCAATGTTCATTGGTAAGAAAACTTAATATGCTTAAAATGTCAATATTTCCCAAGTAATATGCAGATTCAATGCACTCTTTATCAAAATTACCATAGCCTTTTTTTTTTTTTGGCAGAAATTGAAAACCTGATCCCCAAATTCGTGTGGAATGAAAGGGGCCCTAAATGGCCAAAATAATCTTGAAAAAGATAAGCAAAGTCAGAGGATTCACAGTTTATGGTTTCAAAACTTAACACACAGCTATAGTAATCAAAACAATGCAACTGGTGTAAGTGTAGATATACAGATCACTGGAATAAAAATTCAAATTATAGAAATAAAACCATACATATATGGCCAATTGATTTTTAATGAATGCCAAATCTACCCATGTATACATATATGTGATTAGTAATCATAAAAAATTTAATTATGGTGCAAAGTAAGAATGCCTATAGAAGCCAAAAATATAAAATAAAAGAAACAAGACTGGCAAATGACTCAAAATGTCGAGAACATAGCCAAGACACAGAAGCAACTTAAGTATCCAAGAACAGTTGAATAGATAAATGAAATGTAGTATATGTACACAATGGAATGCTATTCAGCCATAAAAAAAGAATGAAATCCTGTCATTTGTGACAACATGGATGAACTGGAGGACATATGTTAAGTGAAATAAGCCAGGCACAGAAAGGTACATGCTGCATAATATCATTCATCTTGGAATCTAAAAACATTGATTTCATAGAAGTAGAGAGTAGGACAGTAGTTATAGAGACTGGGAGGTGAGGGGAGAGTGGGGAGAAGGGGAAGATTGGTCAGTGGCTATAAAGTTACAATTACAAATGAAAAATAATTTCTGGCGTTCCACTACGAAGAAATGATAAATGTTCGAGGTGATGGAGATGCTAATTACCCTGATTTGATCATTACACAATGTAAATGTGTATCAAAACATCATACTGTACCTCATACTTATATATAATTATGTGCCAATTACAAGATTAAAAATAAAAATGACAAAAGAAATGATTTGGAAAACAATAAGAACCAGAAAGAACGCTCCTGACCAGGAAAGAAAAAAGCAGAAGAGGCAGGGCACAGTGGTTCACGCCTGTAATCCTAGCACTCTGGGAGGCCAAGGCAGGAGAATTGCTTAAGGGCAGGAGTTCGAGACCAGCCTAAGCAAGAGCAAGACCTCATCTCTACTAAAAACAGAAAAATTAGCCAGGCTTAGTGGTGAGTGTCTGTAGTCCCAGCTACTTATGAGGCTGAGGCAGGCGAATCACTTTAGCCCAGTAATTTGAGGTTGCAGTGAGCTACGATGATGCCACTGCACTTTAGCCAGGGCTACAGAGCAAGACTCTGTGTCACAAAAAAAAGGAAAAAAGCAGAAGAATGAAGGTAACAAAAAACATACACTTCCTACATTTGAAGGACCATAGGCAAAGATAATCAGCAGGTTCAAATTGATGAATTCATTAATTTTCATAAATACCATTTATGGCCTTTTTATGATTATCAATAATTTTACTTAACAATTTCTATAATTTTTTTAAAATTCTGTTTTTTAATAATACTTATAGAAAGTCAAATATTCCAATGAGAAAAGGAAATAGTTCTTAAACAAATGTTTTAGGGAAAAAAAAAAGTTGTTCAAACCCCATGAGGTTCTAACCAGTCTATTCCAAGGTTAAGGGTTGTATGCATTACTTTCTTGTCAATCATTCTTAGCATTACTTAGACCATATGTGTTTTCTAATTGGATAGGCATATTTAAAACCCTCAAAAGTTATGAGTTTTCCACAGAATATAAGAAGTCTGCAGTTACTTATATTGCACACGAATCAAATAAAAATTCAGACAAAAAGGAGCACAAATTATTATTTCAAACCGATACAACTGATTCTGCCTTTTAGAGGTTGTGATGAAAAGTGGCACTTTTTAAATAAAAGAAATGTCTTTAGACAAAACTGTTTGAAAACAATAGAAAAAATGGGAAGAAGACACAAAATAAACTTCTAAGCGAAATAAATTATATTTCATTATTGTATCTTCATTATTGTATCTAAATTGTGTCTTTCATTATTATTGGTTCTACCCCCCAATTTGACAAACAGTGACTATTTAGCAATCATTTTGAGTTACTGTTTTGATGGAAAACACTAAGAGAAATTCTTAACTTTGGCCCACAAAGAACTAGCTATCAGGGAATTATTCAGAAAAATAAGTTCTGGACAATGATAATCAGTGAATACAAACATGTTCAGTTTCGTGACAATGTAGCTGTTTTGAAGGGTAGGATGGGGAGGGGTTTGGGTTGGACGAGGAGCATGCCGGGAAGTAATTATTGGAGGGACTCAAGGTGTAGTCGTTAAGAGCACCGCCTCTGGCATTGTAACTCCACTGCTTTCTGTAAGAGTAATCATGGGCAATTTAGTTAATAGGTTTCAAAATTATCAGCTCTTCATCTGTAAACCAGGGGGATAATAAATAACAATACCTCTCTGGATTTTCATTGATTTAATATGAGCTGATCCATGCAAGCATGTTATCTGGCACATAAGTGGTCAATAAATATTAGAAAGTATTAGCATTAGTATCATTAGAACAGACATAAAAGCGTTACTTTATTATTATGTATTAATGAAATGACTCTCTTCCTCTGTAATTGTTTATAATTTCCCTCTGTTTGTATCTCTCTCATATACACTTCATTACATACGAAATAACTTCAAACATTTTCAGTACTGCATTATATTCAGTCCAATGTAACAGAAGTAATTTAGTAGGTCTTTCAGAGATATTTAAATAAAATATGATGTAAGATCACAAGAAGGAGAGTTAAAATGAAAAATAAATGCAGGACATACCAAATTCTAAATCAAAAAATAAAACATTATCACAATAATAAAATTAATCCAAGTAACGAAATTGATAACATACAGGCATAGCATTTGCCAAGTACAGTCATTTGAAGTAATGCATTTACTGCTGAGTACTTAGGGGGATGTGTCTTATTTAATGTTATCTGCATTTTGCAAACTGTATCTCAGGCTAAGTGATTTGTAGGAAATACACACAGCTATCAGTGGCACGCCAGGAACTAGGACTGTGTCTCCTCACTAGTAGTTCAGTCTCATTTCTACTTCATTTTGTCTGTGTCATTACATGCATGTGTATATAGTACATTCAGATCCTGAACAAGAATTTCTACAACAAAAAGAAGAGCTTCTAGGATCTGATTTATTTAGTAGCTAGGTTATTATTTCAAGCAGATTTATTTAGTAGGCTGGAAAAAGTTAGAGGTGAAGAGGAATGAGCATATTTAAATACTATATATCTGACTTCCTCAACTAAATCACAGACACTCCTAGAGAAACCTCTCTATCTTGATAAAGCTATGTAAATTGCAAGTGCAGGATATGCCTGACAATGTCAAAGGAAGAGATTAAGATAAATGATTGATATTACAATCAATTTGGAAAAACAGTAATACAAACATAGTCTGCAGTTTAAAAGGTCTATTGCCATTTCAGAAAGAACTAATTTTAGTTTTGAATCAACTGTATCTTCATTAATGAAGCTGACCATCGTCTTTAAAAGGAACTTGCTAGAGTATGTCAAAACAAATTTTATTCCTAACTTCACCTGTGGGTTTTGTGTGGGTGTGCTTTTGCATAAATTGGGTAAAATTTTCATGGCCGTACAAATGATAAGCAGGGAAACCTTTCATCTCACTATAAAGGTAGGAAGGGAGAGAGGGAAGGTAAAAGGAAAAAGATATTACAAGCTTGAATGGGTTGCCTGCATTTTTTACTTATTAAGTAGTTGTATTAATTTCCTATTGCTGCTGTAATAATTAATCAAAAATTTAGAGGCTTAAGAAACATGAATGTGTTGTTTATATAATAGTTCTAGAGGTTAGAAGTTTGAAGTGTTTTCACTGAGCTAAAATCAAGGTGATTGCTGGGCTGTGCTCATTTCTGGAAGAATCCATTTCTTTGCCTTTTCCAGCTTCCAGAGGCCTTCGAAATTCTTTAGGTCATGCCCCTTGCTCTGTCCTGAAAGCCAGCAATATCAGCCAAGTCTCTCTCATGCTGCCACGTGTCTATCTCTGATTCTCCCTCTTCTGTCTCTCTCTTCCAGTTTTAATGATCCTTGTGAGTATTTTGGGCTCTCTTAGATAATACAGGATAATCCTGCTTTAAGATAATCGAATTAGCAATCTCAATTCCATTTGCCATCTGAATTCCCCTGTGCCCATAAGGTAACATATTCACGGATTTCAGGGATTGGGATGAAGATCTCTGGGAGGAGGGAAGAGCAATATTTTGCCTGACACACCAATCAATATTTGATCCATTTCATTAAACAGTATTTTTACTCTCTAAATTGGGAGCTCCTGGAAGATAGCAGTGAGAAATAAAGTTTTCCTACTTTCTTGAATTCAGGATTGGTAATAAAAACAAAACAACATGGAGATATTAAGTGAAATGATAGATCCCAGAGACTGGGAAGGGCGTATAGGAGGGGTGGAGAAGAGAGGTTGGTTAATGGGTACAAACATACAGTTAGATAGAAGGAACAAGTTCTAATGTTTGATAGAAGAGTAGGGTGACTATGGTTAACGACAATGTATTGTATTTTTTCAAAATAGCCAGAAGAGAGAACTTGAAATGTACCCAATACATAGAAATTATAAGTACTTGAGTGATGAATACCCTAAATACCCTAATTTGATCATTAAACATTCTATGCATGTAACAAAATTTCACATGTACCCCATAAATATTTATAAATATATTATATAAAATGTTTAATTAAAAAGCAAAACAAAACAATAAGCTGAACGAGGAGTTATCATATCTGTGCTATAGGCCTAACTAGTTTGAACTTTTTCTAAACCTCGGTCGTGTAAAAGCTGTCTGCCTTTGGGTGAGTTATTCACCCTCTCTGTGCCTCCATTTCCTCAGTTACAAAATGAAGATATTATTTTATTTCTCTCAATGTTTTGTTGTGTGAATTATAGTATTTGACTTAATATTGTTCAGAGCTTAGTGCAATGATGGAAGTCATTTAAATATTCAGTACATTTTAGCCATGAACATCGGTATTGTTATTAGTAGTGGTAGTGCCAGCTTCTTCATTTGTGAGTTTCTGATCTCCTCACAAGGTCAATACGAGGATCAGGGTATTATGTATGAGAAAACACTGTACAACTAGCTGAAAATTAGGGCAAAGTATTTTCCTCTTCAAAACGTGGCCAAACTAAAAAAGAATTTAGCCTTTGATCAAACTGGAAAGAATTCCCAAAATGCGTCTCATAATTGTCCAACAGAAAGATAAGAGCCAGTGCATTTATTCATCAACCCTTTCCCCCATTGGGTTGCAGGGTGGCCCTCAGGGGTGTTGACTCCCTGGCAAAGCATTTCATGGTGGCCCTTTGGTGCTGCGTGTGCTAAGTATGCTTCTTGGAGCTCTGAGAAGCAGAGAGATGCTCAGCACATGCTTGAGGTGGGAGGAAGTGAATAAGAATCTGAGGTGTCCTGGAGCTGTCCTTCACATCTGGTGCTGAAATCAGAGGGGAACCAGGGAATTTTGACCATTTTATGCAGAAAATAGAATGTATAGGTTTTGATCATGGTTCTGGACATGATGCATATGTGACATACATAGAATAAGAAGGAAAATGTTTAAGAATGATTTAATCCCAATATAATTTTTTTCAAATCTCTAGTATAATACTCATTTATAGGATCAGTTTCTCATTTACTTACAAATCATTTAATATCACTCCTTTTCCCACATATAAACATGAAACCCAAGCAAAATTGGCTAAAAATTTCTGTTTCATTTCATGACTCCTTTTACATTTATGACTGATCAATCAAATGAATTAGTAATTGCTAATTATTGACAATTATCTTTGTTATTTTGACCTTTAAGATAAGTGAATCAAAATAAACTTACAGCAGTCTATTTATAGCATCACTCCTTTATTGTATGACAGGTAAATGTCATGGAACCTGAGCTTTAAAATGTATCTTAAACTTCATTCTGTCCTTCTAACTAAGTTTGAATTTTCTCTCTTAAGGATTTGTAATGTGGTCATTCTCCCTTTCAACACTTTGTGACAGATATCTCATAAATTCTCATGTCGGTCTAATTTATCTTTAGACAATATAGACTTAAAAGGTCATTTTATCTCTTGAGGAGATGACAACATACTTCTATTTAAGATGACATCAAATTGAATAGTGCTATCTTTTAAAAAGAATTGTTGGGGTAGCTGACTTACTTTTTAGCAAAATTACTTTAAAAGCTCTTCTATATAGCTAAGTAGAATCCTTTAGGATGAGATAATGTTTCCCAAATTTCTCTGCATATTTAAAAATATGTTTGAGGATGGGGAGATAAGGGAATATCATGATGAGGGAAAAAGAAAAAAATCCTTTAAAACAGGTGAGGGAAAATGAAACTGACTATAATTTGTAAAGGTGGCTGCTAACTGGAATTAACCAGTGAAGATTTTATAAAACACTCTTTAAGAATATCGCTATTATGCATATCTTATGGATATCTAACATTCATCTTAGGTCATTCCATTGAGTGGTATTCTAATATTTCAAAAGGTTCCATGACATTTATTTTACCTGTCATGCAATAAAGGAGTGATGAGTGATTCCATTTTGTTGAATCACAGTAGTTTATTAAATTATTCCCTATTGTTGAACATTTTGGTTGTACCTAATGAACTTACATAGTGCTATTGTCAACTTCCTTGTAGCTACATTTTTCTACACATAAATGACTATCTCATTAGGATAAATACTTTGAAATTGAATTATTTGTTCAAAGGGTAGGGACACCAGAAGGTTTTTGTCATTTCACCCTCTTATCAGCAGCAAATGAGACTTTCCGTATCCCTGAATCACTGTAGCTCACTAAGTCTTTTAAACTGACTTCTAACATACCAAAAATGCTAATCAATTGTGAAGTACACGTTTTAGTGTAATATGTGTATATAAATATTTGTATGTATAGGTATATAACATAATATAGTCTTTTTAAAAAAATTTACACAGTTCTATGAGGAAGATAAAACAAAACCTTTTTATTTTACATATGAGAAAATTAAGATTTCAAATAATTAAATATCTTATTCAATGTCACATTGCTAGTGATAAACCAAATTGACCTTTAACTCAAATTTTCAGTTATATCGTGTGTCCTCTCTAATGTTACTCTGTTAGAGAAACTATATGTTTTCTGTAACATTATGCAGTGAACTGACAGAATAAATATTGCTACACAATAATTTAACTGAATAGAAAACTTTATCTAACTTTGAGCCTGATTCCTATTTTCTTACTTCTTGTATGATGTTACTTACTTTAACAACAACAACAACAACCTTTATAATTTGGAACAAGAATGGAAATTTGCTAAGACATAACATTACTTTATAATAGTTATTTAAAATAAACCATATGACTACTTTTTAAACGGTTTTTTTTTTTATTTTAGTGAAAATGCTAGTAGTGAAACACAAGCTACTGAAGGCTATAAAATCCGAGCAAGAAGGAACTC
>RJWJ010038262.1:0-15095 GCA_004363605.1 Indri indri
CACCCACTGCTCTAGCCCCACCCAGTCCCAGCCAGCCCCACCCCACCACGCCCCATTGCTCTGGCCCCACCCGCTGCTCCAGCCCCAGCTTTAGGCAAAGGCCACCACTTCACAGTGCACCTTGGGCCAATGGACAGGTAGGGCAAAGGTCACAGAACACCTTTGGGACATCTGAGTTATTCTCAAGGCAGAGACTTAAAAACGAAGGTCCATATCCTACCATGGACACGGTTTAGGGAAAAGTTTCAGGTATTATAAAATGTGCAAAAAGACGTTTATTTCACAATTCACGTTCTCAGCTGGTGTGACGTGAGCACAGATTCGCATCTCTGCGGAGCCAAGAGTGGTCGCACACACAGAAGGCGGCGGGGGTTCTTCACCCGCTGCAAGCTGGAAAAAAATTGCCCTTGGTGTGGAAGGGTAGCTTGGCCTGCCTCCAGGGAGGGGAAGGAGTAAACAGACGCAGAGAACTAATTGAATTTAGAGCAGGTTGGAGCCCTTCCGTTGTACTAATTTAAATATTACTATATCATCAGCGCCTCGTTTTTCAAAAACTGTAGAAATTACCAGAGAAGGTCATACGTCTGTTTCTTGGTTTGCTCTGCGAAGGCATCCGATATGAAGCATCCACTCTGGTATTTTTTTATATATTAAAATCGTCCTTCAACACATGACGATTTCCTAATTTATAAGCTAGTGTAGACTTTTGAGGCAAGCACTTTCTTTTAAAAGCTGCGGGCGTTATCTCAGATTTGGTGAAAAAAATTATGCACAAAAATCCTGCGGTCGGCACTGGCTTTTTAATCGTATTCAAAAATGATGCACGGCAAATGAAAACGATAGTATTTGTTCACACCACATGACCAGTCTGGGTGGCCAATGACCTGTGTCTGGCTGCTAGTGCGTGATGTATTGCGGTTCCTGCAATTTGCTGCAGGCAGAAATCTTAATTAAGGCCTTTCCCAAAGAGTGACCTTCAGGGAGCCCAGCACCAAATTGGCGCAGAGAGAGACAAATGCCCGCGTGGCACCAGGAGACGGCAGGAGCACATCGGACGTTTATTTCCAACAAAGACTGTTGTCATTGACACTGGTCAGCCCAGGGACCCCCTCAGTGACCAGTTAGCCCTTGACAATCCTAATGCTGGGAGGACGTGGGAGGGGCTTTTCTTTCCTGCTGCTTAAATGTTCCAGGTCCCACTGCACGCGTGGCTCGTCTGAGAATTCAGGGCTCACACGGGTCCCGTGAAGAGCAGCGTTGCCTGTGCCGTTTCCTTCTTCTGCTAACCTTGTGTGTTTACTTGCTTTTCTCTAGGTGGAAAATGCAGCAGCATCTCTGTAGCTCTTGGGGAAATTGTCTGACATGGCTCGATTTCAGAAGTAGATGAATCTTTTCTTGGTCAGCAAACCAGGATGAGAGGGGAACACGTTCCGATCTGGGCAGGGAGACTTCATCGTACGGCGTGTGCCCTCCTTTTGGAGAAGAACTGGAAGTGTCCTCTGCTAAGGTGGAGATGGATTACTTTGCTCCCAGGTACACAGGCTCCTGGCACGGGTCCTGCTGGCTCGGCCACGTGGCCTGAGTCAGTTCGCTTTGTTTCTGCCAAGTTTCTCGGGGCTGTGTAAAGTGTTACGGCCAAATGTTTCTCAATTCGCTCATTTCTTGGCCAAAATCACTCCCAGATATTTTAACTCTAAGACATTGGATCTGCTTCTCAGGTGACTGTGGCAGCCCTCGGATTCATGTGACCTCGTCTCTTCTTGCAGGGCATGACCACAAGCTTCTGGAAGCTTCTGCACATTAGGGCACTGGCTCTCTCTAAGCCCTCCGGGGGCATCTGTGCGTTAGTCTGACATTCACGTTTCTCAGCATCCTCCGATCTAGCGATTCTGTGACTCCAGAGGAATAAATAGCTTCACAGCCTCAGCTTAGTGTGTTTGCCCCGTAGTAGTAAATCCACGCATGCAGATCTTTCTATTTGCATCAGCAGAGGGACAACAATGCCAGTCTCAGAGTTTCTTAAACCACGAGGAAAACTATAAAGGTGGAAAATGCTTTTGAATAATAATTCTTAGGTTAAAAAAGAGAAACAACCGCGATTCTTCCAACCTTCCTGGTCTTTAAATACAACGAACTCTAAACTTTTCAAGGAAGCACCTTCTAAAGCCCAGAATAAGCATATTTAAGGAAGCAGAGGCTACAATACAACTGTGGTCTGGAGAAAATGCCGGGTGATTTTGGCAGACCAGGAGAAAATCTCCGAGTTAGTTACAGACGTTCTTTCTCTCGGCTTCTCTCTCTTGGGTGAGGCGTCTGGTGAGACCGAGAGAGGGAGACAGAATATTGTAGGACATTTAAATTAAAACTAAATATACACACCACACACACATGGCGAGGGCCTGTCTGCACAGTCTGCTGAAGTGGACGCAGAGATGGCTAAGACATCCGCCTTAGCTGGCCAGCAGTACGACGCGGGGACGGACGCATTCACGACAGGTCTATGCAGAGCGGGCCGGACTTAGCAAAGGTCGGGGTCCTCTGAGCGCCAGCAGCTCTGCACTTGGCCTCTCCAGCGGGGCTTCGCCAGGATGCGCTTTGGCACTTGACCTGGAGGAGGGATCGAGACTGTCCCTCAGGAAAGCAGTCACGGACAGTAATCATGGGCGGTGCACGCCACAGGTCACACGGAACTCATGATCTCATGTCTACTGTGAGCATGTCACTGTCTCCAAGGCAAGTTCAAACACATTAGCTCAAATGACCTATATAAAGAGCCTCCGAGGAAGCTATCACCATTTTTCTTTAAATAAATAGTTAAAAGCCTCATCCGAGGCACTGTGCAAATTAAAATAAGAGCCAAGAGCTGGACTCGGTTCTTCTGTTTCCAAAGTCGATACCCCTCCCGTCCCGTGAGCTGTGCCAGTCAGCAGACAGGACGCCAAGTTCAGACGCGGCGTCTGCGGTGACGAGGGACCGAGCCAGAGTCCCAGCAGTGACCGGGTGCCTGGTAGCTCTTAGGACAAGGAAGGAGTAAGTGGCTGAAACGACTGACCTCCGTCGTGCTCACGCCTTCGCAATTTCTTTCTAGGAACCGTTTTTAAAGTGAGTGGCTGCCCTGACCCCTGGAGCGGAACGTGGCTGTGTTTGGATGTGGGTGGTTGCAGACGGAGCAGTCGAGATGGGATCCCACCGTGGCGGGGTGAGCCCCCGATGTGGTATGACTGGTGCCCGCGTGAGAAGACAGAGACAGCCAGGGGGAGCGACAGGTGACGGTGAAGGCGGAGATCGGGGTGACCTGGCAAAGCACCCCGAGCTGGAGGAGGCGGGTTGAACCCCCCGCTCACACCTCCCGGGGAGCAAAGCCCTGCCGACACCCTAATGTTGGACTGTGGGCTCCGGAACCGAGAGGGCACGTTTCGGTTGTTTGAAGCCCCCGGCGTGCAGCACTTGGGTTTGGCGGTAAGGGGTCCAGGAAGGCTCCTCTACAGGTGTGACGCTTTGTCTGGGACTGGGCCGAAGGAGGCAGGTACGTGGGTCAGAGAGGAGTGTCCCCTCTGCTGTCTCAGGAACAGGGGAGGGGGGCGGCTGGAGGGGGTGAGCAGGGCCTTGCAGGGCAAGGTGACTCGTGTGGCCTCCCCGCCAGCACAGCAGAGAGCACCTGAGAGCTGCACACACGTCGTCACTGAGGCCGAGCCCACACCTCACGGAAATACTCAATGCCACACAGACCTGCCACGCGACGCCACGCTGAAGGCTTCCCCAGCATACCGTGGCCTTAGAACTCTAACGCGGACAGGTCACGGCACAATTTTAAAGTTATGTGATGTATGTGTTCAACAGATTAAAAAATGCTCCATCAGAACCTTTAAACCATGCAACATTCTCTGCTTAATGCGCCTTTTGACTAAGTAAGAAAATTTGCTCCTGGCTGAAAAATCAGAATTCAAATCTTTAGCAACATACTATCTATCACAGTGTTTTATTTCTGCTGTTTGATAATGGAAGTATTTATGCTATTTGTGAGGTATTAAGTGGCGCGGGTTACAGAAAAATTTAAATTCTTTACTTTTTGCCAATTCATGGTCAGTAGCTTCATTCCGTCTTTTGTTTATTTCTTTGGGTGTGTGTTTGTATGAAGCGTACATATTCTAGTTTCAGACCAGGATAGATTCAGGTCAAAATAATGAATACATAAGGGTTCAGGGGACAAAATCACGCCAAAATGTTCTTTTGCACTGTGAGCTACAGAGAAAATTCTAGCTGAGAAATCAAAGAGCAAGTTCTCCCTGGCTGCGTGGTCCCCGTGGTCGTCGAGGTGGTCTATCTGAACCTATTCCCTCCTTAACCGACTGATTGTTCCTGAATTTACCAAGTGTTCATTAAGCACTCGGTGCCGGGGTGCAATGCTGTAAGCCTGGTGTGGTCCCGCCCTTAGCCTGCGAAATGCGGACAGAATCCGAACACTGTTATTCCAGATGCGGCATCGATACCGTGTCCGTGTGCGTAGTGTGGTACCTGGTATACGGTTGACAAAAATGTCCACTTACACGGTTTCCTGCTCAGAACACCGATTTTAGGTATTCAATAGAAGAGTCAACAAAAGCACAAGCAAGTAGGGATGAATGTTAGGTGCATCTTATTCCATTTTTTAATTCTCCTATAAACAGAATTTAAAACCTGGAAGGAACGAGCATATATTCAGGCAATATCCTTTCTGAAAATCAGAAATATCTCTCTGAAAATTAGCTTTAGGTCTGAGGTTAATCAGCTACCTTTGATGGAAATAGTGTCCTGTCTGGGTCTCTGCTTCTTATTTACTTATAAATAATGTAAATATTTATATAGGTGGTAAATTGAAATGCTGTGCCTGTTAGTGAACCTCTGATTACTAAAGCCATGATAATAGCACCACCAGCTATGAATGCTAAAGCGAAAATGATCCTTTGTTCTAATTTTTAAAATCTGTGGATGGCAACAGCACTCTTGGGGACGATAGCCCACACAATAGATTAAAAGCCCGTTAAATGTTATTTTCAGCTTGGCGGAACACCAACTGCTAGGTTACCCTTTAGCTCCAGTTCTTTTGAAGTATGGCAAACTTACTACAGCCAGGTGACAACACTAACGTGTCATTTTAGAGTGATTAAATAACTGCACACACACACAGAATTAGGTTTACTATCTAATTCCTAAATATAAAATCCAGGCTGAGCCAAAGGGTAAGATGAGGGGTCTTTGACCTCCCAAATGCCTGCCATGTGCTCCAAACCACCCCAGATAAATTTGTAATCCAGTAAACGTCTGCCCGGCGGGTTGGTGCAGTTTCAAGACAATCCACCCCACACCCTCCTAGATGACAATCTCTCTTGTATTGAAATTCTAAAGTTATATCTTGCTAAAAGCCTAAAAAAGTTTAAATTGTGCGATGATTTTCTAGGCTTTCTCTTTCTTTTTTCTATTTTAAATTCTCAACTAAAGTACAGGTGGTTGGGAACACCCTGTGCCTGGGCAGGGTGAGAGAACGACCCATTTCTAGAGGTAGGAAAACATGAACATTACCAGGTTGGGAAAAATAAAAAAACATCCCATGAGATCAAATATTTGAGTGCTTGTGGAACAACAGGGACTCTTGTTCAGGGTGCGTGGTACAGATCAGTAGGTACCTTGAAGACGGTTTGGCACTAATCCGTGTGTGATTACACGTGGCCTGTGCCTAAGTATCCCACTCACGGATCTGTGAGCCAGAGGTGGTCAATACAATGGGAGTAAAACATGTACACAGCAGTGATGTTTAATGCCGTCCACTGGCACAGGCGGGCTGTGTATTTAGACAGGAACTTCCCAGTAGCCAACACAAAGAAATTATCACCATCTCTTGCAAGATTCGCAATAGTCATAAGATAAAAGGAAATCCCTTATTCTGGAAAAGCACTGTTGTTGCCGCCCTGAAACCTGGAGACGTATTCTCCGGTGTGCCTTTTTAAAGAGGTGATGTGTTGGAACAGCTTAAACATTTCTGCAGTAAGAGCGGTTTTAATTTGCTCTCCTTGGAAAACCGTTTGAGCCACCTGGAATGGAACATAGAATTTGGCGTGCACATCCACATAACTTTTCTGGAGCTAAATACCCAGGGCTTTCTTCAGGTCCCCAAAGGTGGTCTGTCTCCTCCACGGTGTGTCCGCGGACCAGCAGCCGGCGTAGAAGCAGTCGGCGAACTTGATAAAATGCAGAGTCCTGGCCCCACAATCCGAATCACTGAAGGTGAAGCCCGAGAATCTGCACTAGAAAGGCTCTCTCTGCCTCCGTCTTTCTCTCTCTCACACACAAAAAAACTCATGTATCTGTTTCTTACAATTACCCTTAATTCAATTAAAAACAAAATACAGTGAAAATCAATTTCGCAAGCAGCAATTCCACAGAGGGGCCCCATCAGGACAGCACAGATATATCTCTCTCTGCCGTCTGTTTTGATCCAAGGGTAAAACGTAAACTCCGGGGGAATTTATGGACTCCGTGTCCTTCAGACAATCCTCCATAAATATCATCTCTGCCCACTGGGCATTTCAGGAGAATCAGAAAACACGGTTCTTTTTTCTTCCCTGACAAGAACCGGTCGGGCAGAGATTCGGTGTCTCAACTAAGGGCAGAGCCATTGGATTTGTTAATCAACGGGCAGAGGACAGGATTAAGGTTTTGTTCTCTTCTTTCTAGGAACTCTGCCCGACTGAGCATCCACCACCCTCCCCGACAGCACAGTGGGTCAGCAGATATTGCACTTTGGGGACAGCCTGGGGAGACCCGAAGTACAAACTGCAAGAGGGAAGCCACTTCCAGAACACGCAGGCGGCTGGGTCCCCCCGGCAGGAACAGGAGCACCCAGCCCCGACCCGACACCCACCGACCTCACAGAGGGAGAATCCTGTCCACTCGGGAACCTGAGCAGTGGCCTGGGCTCCTGGTGCATCAGCCACATCCTGCCAGGGTTGGACAGGTCCTGCCAAAGAGCCTTTATTCCTGGAGCATTTTAAATTCTGAATTCGTGTATCCACAAAGGGCAAGAAGACTCGATCCTGCGCTACGGAGAAGCATGTGAGCCGCACTCAGACTCGCAGACACCCTCACTCTCCCCACGTGCCTCCTGCAGCTCCCGCCACTCCCGCCAAGGTGTGCGTCACCCTCCCCGCCTCGAGTCGGTGGTACAGAAACTCATAGGGAAAGTAAATCTCAATTTGTTTGTTTCTGCAGGGGAGCTTGGCTACGATAAACAGACCTAAAATGGGAGCCCTGCACCGGCTCCTTCAGCAACAGCCCCCCATCCCATCCGGGCGTCACGTCAGCGTGCGGGGTGCACTTTCGGGCAAAGTCCAGTTTTTGAGATTTAGGGCATCTATTTTCCAACCTGAATTATTTTAACATTTATTTTTCTTCTCACAACCACTGTGAGGCGGAAAAAGAAATGGGATCATGTTGTCTGGTTATTGCATAAAAAAATCTTTAAGAATGCAAGAAGGGATTATTTTTCAATAAATTTTGTTGAGATGTCTGCGGTGTGGACAGATCTCTGCAATAGCGTAACCATATGGTGCCGTTTCTTTTCTCTCACCATTGTATTGATTTCCTTATTTTTTTTCCTGCTGCAATCTAGCATATTATCTTAATTACATTTTAAATAACTTTTGGAAAAAGCATTAAGAAATAGCAATGAGATTAATCCCAAACACACGCATAACCTGCACGTTCTTGTAACAAAACTTACCAGGAAAAATCTAAAAGAATACACTGTCTATCTCCACTGTTAGAGCTTTATTAACTAAATTACTTCCCCCCAAAATAATACATACGCATTTAATTTGGGGGAAGAAAACCATTTATTTTGCAACATCAGGCTTTCGTGAGGGATTTATTAAAGAATAAAGTAAGATGGTTCCTGTAACACCAAGGAGTAAATAAATACCTTTTCACTAAGATTTCCTACGGTGTGATATTCACGACTGTGCTGTCAGAGCTGGTACTCATTTTATAGTGATAATTCGTATTCCAACTCAACATTCTCCGGGAGCACAGATCGTGCCAAATCGGACACTGTATATTCAGTATATGGTGCTTGTGTTTCAGGATCCAGGTACACGTGACTCCGTGGGCCCAGGCGCCTGTAGGCGGCTCCAAATGAGAAGGCAGCTCGTGCCCCCAAGTGTGAACTGGCACTGTTCCCACGGAGACCGGGGTGGCACGGCCTGGGCGATGGCCCTGCCCTGCCACCGCGATTCAGACCAAGGGCTCCATCACCCCCAGGAACAGGCTCCACCCGGCTGCCACCATCCGTGTTCCAGCCTCTGCTCGGTGCCCGCGCTCAGTTCACCACTCGGCCTGTCCGTCCCACACTCCCTGCGTCCTCCCTGCTGGTCACGGTCCCTCGCCGGTGGCCACGGCACTGCTGTTTCCCAGAGACGCATCTCCCCAAACCCCTCCACCCCTGCTGCGCCACGTGGGCTGAGACGCCCCTGCTGGGTGGTCCCCCGGGGGTCCCCAGACCAGCCTCACCAAAGCGCAGAAGCGGCTGAGTCGGTTCCAGCCTCCTGTCCTGCACGCCCTTCCGCACGCCCTTCCTCACGCCCCGCAGCCCATCCTCCTGCGTCCTCCTGTGGGGTCACGTCCCGCCCTCTCTCCAAACCCGGCGGCCCCCTTACTTCCTCCCCTGCTTAGGTGGGAGCCAGTCGGTTCGGCCCTGAGAATCCCGACCTCGGTGCCCATGCCCTGCAGACAGGCGGTACGCGACTCCCCAGGGAAGGCCCTTCTCACCACCGCCTCCGCGGCGGCGCCCACGTCCACCTGCCCACCCAGCTCTCTGGGGCCAGTCTGCGGACGGCGGGGGTGGGGGAGAGGGCAGGACAGTGTCCCCCTCCAGCCATGATAAAAGGAGAAACACAAGAACCTGAAAATGAAGTTTTTATAAAGCTAAAACTTTCCATATTTAAAAATTCTTAAACATAATTTTACTGTTCACTTTCTGCTCCTAAGACACAAGAGAACAGCGGTTGCCAGTCTCAGGCTGTGCCCAGATTCTTTTTAGAAATTGTGCTGGACGGCGAAATCCTGAATCGGGCCCCGTGTTCTAGGGATGCACACACAGCGTGATGGGGTGGTGACCCCCGTGCGCCCCTTGTTGCCCGCTGATAGCACACTCCGCGTGATCAGAAGGTCATGCATGACAAGGGCCTGGACACGGTGACAGCACATGCCACTGAGGTCCAAGGAGGCTGCTGTTTGCAGCAACAAAGAACTCAGACCCGCTCTCCTTCCAGGGAAGTTTGCGGAGCATCAGCTGGTCTCTCGGGGGGGATGATTTCCCCAAGGCAGCGTCTGACACCCCCCCACACACACCCCTCCGCCAGGAGACCCCCTCTGCCTGGATTCGAGCCCAGCGCCTCCCGCCCCGAGCCGTTTGCCCTGACGGCTCCCGAGGGCCGCGCAGCCCCCACCCCGCGATCATTTCCCGCCATCTGCTGTGAGCAGAATCTCCGCTTCTGAGAAGACTCCACGCCAGGGGTTCCCACTGCCTTTCATTTCTGTGTGTGCACACGCATGTGTGTGTGCGGATGCATGTTACAAAAAGGTAATAACTAATTTTTCATGTTTACCCATTTTCATGACTTTTCCATCCTGGATATCAAAATCAGAACGTGCGCTAATAATCATATGATTGTTACCATTATTTCTTTAAATATCTGGTAATAATGGGCATTAACCCTTCGTCTGATACAACTTCTTACTGTGTTTGGGTGATGTGATGCACATCTCACCCACTGGGGGTGTTATCTGGCCTGCTGTTGGCTGTGAGAAGCCTCTAGAATATCTGTCACATAAGCACAAATAACATACACAGTGCTATGAGTCAGGAAGAAATTTAGACACAGGAATTTGTTTATAAAAGTTTGGATTTGGTCATGCGGCTCATTTCAACTTCACCTCCTGCGACTCTTCTGAAATGGAGAAATTCTGCCAAGAATATTTATTATTTCTGGGGGGAATGCTAGGATGCCTATGGAAGCTTCCAGAATGATGAAGTCTCAGGTCTAGCAGGGGCCGGGGGGTCGTGGGTCCCACTCCCTGCTGTGGTGTTTCCGTGTTTTAGGCACACGGTCTGGGGCACCAGGCCCTGCAGAACCACCCGGAGCATTTCTTATGCTCCTCTGTTAATTCCAACAACCCAGCAGACAAGCTGAGGATGGGGATGAGGTCGCCGCGCCTTGTGTGTTCTGTGTCCCAGGCGCTGGGTGCGCAGTGAAGCGTCAGTTCCCCATCCGTGTGCGTGCAGGTTTCCTGCCACGAACGTGGTCGGAGCTGTTCTCTCGTTGAGCTATGTCTGTGCCAGGCTCCACAACTTGCTGCTGTGTGACCTTGGGGAAGTGTCTCGACGTCTCTGAGCCTCACATCTCTACACCACACAACAGAGATGAATGCAAAGAGAAGGTCAGATAAGATCGCGTGTAAATATGTAAATTGTCCGTGGCAACTGTGGCCAGCAAGCCCGTGGAAAAGGCAAACTGTCGGTTCTCGACCAGTGCGATGTGTTTGAGAGGACCTCGGACGTGCAGAGCTGCCGGTGGCCGTGGATGCCTCCCCTCCCCAGAGGGCGCCTATGGGAACTCCGTGGATGCCCGTGCATGGACCGTGA
Organism: Indri indri; assembly: GCA_004363605.1. NCBI lineage: Eukaryota > Metazoa > Chordata > Mammalia > Primates > Indriidae > Indri > Indri indri. The sequence continues at coordinate 10,676 of RJWJ010038262.1, forward strand.
GGCAGCGAGGACAGGCGGTGCAGTCGGCTCTGCATCCGGATTCCAGCTCGAATAAGTCCTCTGTGTGCATTGAACCCATTTGTTTCCTCACCCAACAAATGGGAAGGGTCCGGCCAGCCCCCCTCGCAGAGCAGCTGTGAGACGCCCAGGGAGCCTGGCACGGCGACCTGCGTGTGCTACCGTCCCCGTGCTGGTTCCCGAAGAAGTCACGCACATTCTCTCCATCGCTGGGAGATCAATCTTGATTTTAATAAGCACCAGAAGTCTGGAGAGTTCCCGGAAGCCCAGCTCCAAACCCACACCCAGCCGAGGCCATTCATTCGCCTCTGACCTCAGGTGGGGTCCATCTGCCCAGGTCGCACCTGCGCCCACCACGAAGGCGCAAAGTGTGGACTGAGCCGTGTCGGCCTTTCTAGAACAGTCTATAAATAGAGCGTCTTTTGTAGCATCCCAGGAGGAGCCAGTAGGTCCATAAAGACCCTGATAATTGTGCCTTGTTTCACGCCTGTATCGTGTGCCGTGCATGCGATGATTAGTGTGTTTCTCAGACCAGCGGCAACAGTGTGCTGAGCCGAGATGCCACCTCCTGGGTGGAATGATCAATCTCCTCGACTTCCCAGTAAACACGTTCCATCGGGGGGTCACTAATATGCTTTTATGACCTCGCTGTCAGAGATGATACCATTACCAAGCTTGATAAACTATGCTTTAGAGACTTCTTTTTAATTTTATTTTTTATGCAATCATGGGGGACCATAACCAATAAATTTAGCCCGACGCTTTCTCACTATTAACTAATTCTGAGGAAGCCCTCCGGGGCCTGCCAGGCACAGACCCTTCGAAGAATTTGTGCAGGATATTGGAAATGATATCCGCCCTGGGACGCGGGTTTAAGGCCCGAGCTGCTACTGTTTTCTTTGCCATTAAAGCTACAACTCGGCTAAATGTCATTTAGTCAAAATGCTGGATTCCGCAGGATTTGCAGATGGGGCTGACTATTTGTCTTTAATAAATTCATTGACTCGCAGAAGAGGTATTAGACCGTTTGTTTGAGAAAAGGCTGTGCGAGCGGCGCCAGACCGCTGATGCGCGGTTTCTCATTAGGTCCGCGAAGGCTCCAAAGTGCTCAAATCCAAATTAAGCTCCAGAGCCCTTTTGGAAACCACTGTAACATCTGTGGCAGGGAGGCAGCAATGTAGATGAGAGTCCCGGCTCGGGATCTTAAAGGGGTATCCGCGCGAGCCCTCTCTGCGGCACGAAACCGCGGGTCTGGCCGTTCTGCTCTCGCCTTAAGTCAGGGCGGGGGCTTTTTAGAAACTGTGCTTTGATGCTCACGTTGGGTCTGAGCTTGCACTTCCTTGAAACCCCTTTTCAGAAGCTGATTCCAGCTACTGTTTTCAACCACCGAGGATACACAGGGCCAAATGTTTACTCTCCCAAACAGCAACTCAAATGCAAAAGACGCCTTGAACTGTGGGAATAGTGTCTCTGTTGGATTCCACGTTATGAATCTGCCTGAGCTCTGCAGAAGAGGATAGAGTGGATGACACCCCCAGGCTGCTTGTGATTCTGTTGTAGTTATTGCAATCCTGGATCGATAGCCTCCCTGTGCCGGCCCCTTCTTCCCTGGAATGTAACCTCAGTCTGCACCGGGACACTGCGATCTCTTGCCCCCAAATCAGGGATGATCAAATGTCATTGCAGAAGGGACTCTCGATTCCAAAGGGTTTTCCTTTTGCTGGTTTTGTTCCCTTTGTTCCTGTGTTGCTGGGGTTGGGTGGCAGTACGGGCAGGTGCCACGTTGTAGCTGCTCTTAGGAGACAGATTATTTATCTGAATGGCTTTCATTAATCCAATAAATGTCTGCGGAGCACGGCAGGTTTGTTCTCACGCTTGGAACACAACAGCAGGCAGAACAGTGGGACTCGCTTTCCCCAGGTAGCTTGTGTTCTAGATAGAGGGGACTGTGCGTGTGCATGTGTGCGTGTGTATGTGCCCGCATGTGTGTACGTGTGTGCATGTTTGTGTGTGTATGCACGCAAGTGTGTGCATCTATGCTCACATGCATGTGTGTACATATGTATGAGCCCATGCGTACATGTGTGTATGTGTGCATGTGTGCATGTGTCTGCATGTATGCATGCATGTGCATTAGTGTGTGCATGTGTGTGTGTGAGGGAGATGTTTAGGGGTCAGAGTTCTACAGAGGACAAAAAGCAAAGTCAGCGAGGCAGAGCTGCTGGGGCCTGGGTAGGGGGATGCCAACGTTTGGCCAGTGTGGTTGGGTCGGCCTTCAATGAGGATGGACCGAATGATCACGTGAGATCAGTTGATACCGTCTGTACCGTCTGCACCAAGCTCCGTGTTCTGTGGAATGAGGTTGGTATTATCATATCCATCGCGCAGATGAGAAGTCCAAAGAGTGGAAGCTGTTTCCAAAGAAATTAAGTCCGCACAAGTTAAGCAGAAGAGTTGGGTTGTAAATTCAAGAGTGCATGGTTCAAAAGCAAATCATCTGCCCTCCAAGTTTTTGCTCTTCTTGCCAGATGACACTTTCTCAAGGGCCGAAGCTCCAGGCACACCACGAGGGGGGACGTCTGGTTGTCCCAGACGGCCCTGGAGGTGTGCTGGTCGCATACCGCCGGGACAGAGCCCGAGCCTGTGCAGTGCCCCTGTGTGCCCACCGCCGAGCCTGTACTCGGCAGGCATTCCGCAAAGACTCATCAAACAGGATGGGACCCGCCAAACTGCTTGCTTTAGAGTTAACCTGACACGTTTGCAGTTAGGGAGGGTACAGGTCTGGAGATCTCACGTGGGGAATGAGGACTGTTGCTAATCGTGCTGTTTACCAAAAATTTGCGAAGGGAGTAGGTTTCCGGTGCTCCCCACCCCCACACACAGGGTAACTGTGGGAGGCGATGGATATGTTAATTTGAACATAGCAATCGTTGTATGATTTGTACCTATATCAAAACATAGTGTCGTCCATCTTAAATACATACGACAAAAATAAATAATAAAATAACATTTCCCAGTTTACCAGTTCTAAGATACTTATTTTAATCTCCAGCTGAGAGAAGCCCCAAACCCACACATTAATGACAAAATGCAACCAGGTAGACGAGGATGGAAGACGACCCGTATTCTCGCAAATTGCAGGAGAGAAGCCGCAGGACACAGAGCTCAGGAAGGCGGGGACACCTGCAGGGCGCCGGCCCCCGGGAGCCGCCGGGTCAGTAAAGCAGGTTGCAAAGGCCTTTCCTGCCAACCGGCGCCCACAAAAGCAGCGGGTGGAGCAGAGACCCTCGCCGAGGCAGAACGGGATAAATTCAGGCTCCCGGGGGCTCAGAGCTCCTTCCTCAGTGACGAGGGCAGCTGCTCCCCTTTGCATTCCTGCTGGCTCCTTTTTCTTTTTGCCGTGCGGCGTGTGCCGTGTGGCGGCTGGTTCCCTGCGTGGCGGCGGTTCCCACGCACTGGCGTGGACCTGCCACGCTTCCCTCTCATCAGCACTCACAGCTCTTGTCTTCTTCCTTTGAATTTTCATACGTTAGTTGTTAAACTAGTGTATTCAGATCCCGTTTTTCAGCAGCCCCTGCGGGACGTTTCCGTTCTACTTCTCAGAGTGTCCCCGTGTCTTATTTCGGGGGTGGGGGGGTCGGTGGGCCCAAAGCACCTTGGGAGGCTCCTTTAAGGGCAGCTCCAAAGGCGCAGCTGCCTCTAACCACGCACATCGTTTGTGCCACTCGATTCCAGTGGCATTAACGCCTCGACACTCTTACTAGAGTGAGGATCATGGTGTTATTGGTTATAAAGCCTTTAAGCTCTCTTTTTAGGAATATTTCAAATCTGGGTCCCCTTACACCGGCCGGCCGGACGTGAGAAAGCGAGCAGCTTGGGGCCTCACTCCCCGCACGCCGCCCGCGTCGCACTCTCCCTGGGCGGAGCGCGGTTAGTTCTTCTAGTAGCAAATCAATGATGCTGAGTGACCAGATCTGAAATCGGCAACGCCTCGACCTCCGTTTTTAATTGTCTTCACCCGGAACCAAGTATGGCAATACACCTGTGTCTGTTTTTTTGTTTTTTTTTTTTTGAGACAGAGTCTCGCTCTGTTGCCTGGGCTAGAGTGCCATGGTGTCAGCCTAGCTCACAGCAACCTCAAACTCCTGGGCTCAAGCAATCCTCCTGCCTCAGCCTCCTGAGTAGCTGGGACTACAGGCATGTGCCACCATGGCCGGCTAATTTTTTCTATATTTATTTTTGGTTTTCCAGATAATTTCTTTCTATTTTTAGTAGAGACGGGGGCGTCTCACTCTTGCTCAGGCTGGTCTCGAATTCCTGACCTTGAGTGATCCTCCCGCCTCGGCCTCCCAGAGTGCTAGGATTACAGGCGTGAGCCACCATGCCTGGCCACACCTGCGTC
>RJWJ010038263.1:0-15086 GCA_004363605.1 Indri indri
CTGGGACTACAGGCATGCGCCACCATGCCCGGCTGATTTTTTCTATACATATTTTTAGCTGTCCAATTAATTTCTTTCTATTTTTGGTAGAGACGGGGTCTTGCTCTTGCTCAGGCTGGTCTCGAACTCCTGAGCTCAGGACTATCCACCCGCCTCGGCCTCCCAGAGTGCTAGGATTACAGGCGTGAGCCACCGCGCCTGGCCTATCACCATTGTTTTTTGTGGCTGTGTAGAACTCCATGGTATACAGATACCACATTTTATTAATCCATTCATGTATTGATGGGCACTTGGGTTGTTGCCACATCTTTGCAATTGTGAATTGTACTTCTATAAACATTCAAGTATAGCCGGGCAGGGTGGCTCATGCATGTAATCCTAGCACTCCAGGAGGCTGAGGCGGGTGGATTGCTTGAGGTCAGGAGTTTGAGACCAGCCTGAGCAAGAGCAAGACCCCGTCTCTACTAAAAATAGAAAAAAATTAGCCAGACAACTAAAAATAGAAATAAAAAAATTAGCCAGGCATGGTGGCTCGTGCCTGTAGTCCCAGCTACTTGGGAGGTTGAGGCAGGAGGATCGCTGAGTGAGTTTGAGGTTGCTGTCAGCTAGGCTGATGCAACAGAGTGAGACTCTGTCTCAAAAAAAAAAAAAAAAAATTCAAGTGCAAATGTCTTTTTTATAGAATGTCTTTTGTTCTTTTGGGTAGATGCCCAGTAATGGGATTGCTGGATCAAATGCCAGTTCTACTTGTATCTCTTTGAGGTATCTCCATATTGCTTTCCACAGAGGTTGTACTAGTTTGCAGTACCACCAGCAGTGTATGAATGTTCCTGTCTCTCTGCATCCATGCCAACATTTATTGTTTTGGGACTTTTTGATAAAGATCATTCTCACTGGAGATAAGTGATATCACTTCACGGTTTTTATTTGCATTACCCTGATGATTAGAGATGTTGAACATTTTTCATATGTTTGTTAGCCATTAGTCTGTATTCTTTTGAAAAGTTTCTGTTTATGTCCTTTGTCCACTTTTTGATAGGGTTGTTTGATTTTTTCTTGCTGATTTTCCTGAGTTCTGAATAGATCCTAGTTATGAGCCCTTTATTGGATGTGTAACATGTGAATATTTTCTCCCATTCTGTAGGTTGTCTGTTTGCTCTTGTGATAGTTTCCTTGGCTGTACAGAAGCCTTTTAATTTGATCAGGTCCCATTTATTTTGGTTGTTGCTGTGATTGCCTTTGGGGTCTTCTTCATAAATTCTTTGCCTAGGCCAATGCCTATGAGAGTTTTTCCCACATTTTATTCTAGAATTCTTATAGTTTCACACCTTAGGTTTAAGTCTGTTATCCACCGTGAGTTGATTTTTGTGAGAGGTGAAAGGTGTGGATCCTGGTTCAGTCTTCTACATGTGGCTATCCAGTTTTCCCAGCACCATTTATTGAATAAGGATTCTTTTCCCCAGTGTGTGTTTTTATCTGCTATATCAAAGATTAGATGGGTATATGAGGATGGTTTTATATCTGGGTTCTCAGCTATATTCCATTGGTTTATGTCTCTGTTCTTGTGCCAGTATCATGCTGTTTTATTTACTATAGCTTTGTAGTATAGCTTGAAGTCTGGTAAATTGATGCCTCCCAATTTGTTCTTTTGCTTAAGATTGTTTTTCCTATATGGGGTCTTCTCTGGTTCCATACAAAGTATAGAATTAGTTTTTCTAGATCTGTGAAAAATGATGTTGGTATTTTAATAGGGATTACATTGGATCTGTAGATCACTTTGGGTAGTATAGACATTTTAACAATGTTGATTCTATCGACCCATGGGCATAGTATGGCTTTCCACCTGTTTACATCCTCTGCTATTTCCTTCCTCAGTGTTTCATAGTTCTCCCTGTAGAGGTCTTTTACCTCCTTAGTTAAATGTATTCCTAGGTATTTTACTTTCTTTGTTGCTATTGTGAAGGGTATTGAGTCTTTGATTTGGTTCTCAGTTTGACTGTTGTTGGTGTATAGGAATGCTACTGATTTCTGTACATCGATTTTGTAACCTGAGACTTTGCTGAATTTTTTTTTTTTTATCAATTCTAGTAGTCTCATGGCAGAATCTTTGGGGTTTTCTAGATATAAGATCATATCAGCAAAGAGAGATGGTTTGGCTTCTTCTGCCCACATTTGTATGCCCTCGATTTCCTTCTCTTGTCTGATTGCTCTGGCTAGGTCTTCCAACACTATGTTGAATAGAAGCAGTGATAAAGGGCAACCTTGTCTGATTCCAGTTCTAAGTGGGAATGCTTTCAGTTTTTCCCCATTCAGTATGATGTTGGCTGTGGGTTTGTCATATGTGGCTTATTAACATTTTTAGGTAATTCCTGTCTATCCCTATTTTGTTAAGCGTTCTTATCATAAAAGGCTGTTGAATTTTGTTGAATTTTCCTTTTTCTGCATCTATTGAGAGGATCCTATGGTCTTTGTTTTTGCTTCTATTTATGTGGTCAATTACATTTATAGATTTGCATATGTTGAACCATCCCTAAATCTCTGGGATGATGCCCACTTGGTTGTGATGGATTATTTTTTTGATAAGCACCTGAATTCGGATTGCTAGGATTTTGTTGAGAATTTTTGTATCTATGTTCATGAAGGATATTGGTCTGTAGCTTTCTTTTTTTGTTGTGTCCTTTCCTGGCTTTGGTATCAAGGTGATGTTGGCTTCATAAAATGTGTTGGGGAGGATTCCTTCTTTCTCGATGTTGTGGAATAATTTCTGCAGGATAGGCACCAGTTCTTTGTAGGTCTGGTAAAATTTGGGTGTGAAACCATCTGGTCCGGGACTTTTCTTTTTAGGAAGGTTTTTTATTGCTGTTTCAATTTCGGTACTTGATACTGCTCTGTTGAGGAATTCTATTTTTTCCTGATTGAGCCTAGGGAGGAGGCTGTGTGTTTCTAAGAATTTGTCCATTTCCTCCACATTTTCCAGTTTATGTGCATAGGGTTTTTTATAGTATTCATAGATGATACTTTGTATTTCCGTAGCATCAGTTGTAATTTCTCCTTTTTTCATTCCTGATGGAGCTTATTAGAGTTCTTTCTTTTCTGCTTCTCATTAATCTAGCCAGAGGTGTGTCAAATTTGTTTATTTTTTCAAAGAACCAACTTTTTATTTTATTAATCTTCCATATAGGTTTTTTGTTATCAATTTCATTTAGTTCTGCTCTGATCTTTGTTATTTCTTTTTTCCTGCTGGGTTTGGGGTTGGTTTGCTCGTCCTTTTCCAGTTCTTTGAGACGATTCATTAGATTGGTCGTTTGTGATCTTTCTGTCTTTTGGATATAGGCATTTATGGAAATAAATTTTCCCCTCCAGACTGTTTTAGCTGTGTCCCACAGATTTTGATAATTTGTGTCTCCTTTATCATTTAGTTCAAAGAATCTTTTGATTTCCATCTTGATTTCCTCCTTAACGCAATAATCGTTCAGCAGAAGGTTGTTTAGTTTCCATGACTTTGTGTAGAGATGAGAGTTTCTGTTGGAGTTGATTTCTAATTTTATTCCACTGTGGTCTGAGAAGATGCATGGTATAATTTCTATTTTTTTTAATTTTGGGGGGCCGGGCGCAGTGGCTCATGCCTGTAATCCTAGCTCTTTGGGAAGCTGAGGCAGGAGGATTGCTCGAGGTCTGGAGTTCGAGACCAGCCTGAGCAAGAGCAAGACCCTGTTTCTACTAAAAATAGAAAGAAATTAGCCGAACAACTAAAATATAGAAACAATTAGCCGGGCATGGTGGCTCATGCCTGTAGTCCCAGCTACTCAGGAGGCTGAGGCAGAAGGATTGCTTGAGCCCAGGAGTTTGAGATTGCTGTCAGGTAGGCTGGTGCCACAGCACTCTACCCTGGGCAACAGAGTGAGACTCTGTCTCAAAATAAAAAAAATAAATAAATAAATAAATTTTTTGAGACATGCTTTGTGGCCTAGGATATGGTCAATTTTAGAGAATGTCCCATGAGCTAATGAGAAAAACGTATATTCAGTGGTTTTTTGGTAGAATGTTCTGTAAATGTCAGTCAGACCCATTTGTTCTAGAGTTCTGTTTAAGTCCATTGTTTCCTTGTTTATTTTCTGTTTGGAGGATCTGTCCTGTTCTGTCAGAGGGGTGTTGATATCTCTGGCTATTATGGTGTTGCTGTTTATAATTTTGTTTAGATCAAGTAGGATTTGCTTTATGAGTCTGGGTGCACCTGAGTTAGGTGCATAAATATTTAGAATTGTTATGTCTTCTTGTTGAATTGTACCCTTCACCATTATATAGTGACCCTCTTTGTCTTTCATTACTTTTGTTGATTTGAAGACTAAGTTACCTGAAATCAGAACTGCCACGCCAGCTTTCTTTTGGCTTCCGTGTGCTTGAAATGTTGTTTTCCATCCCTTCACCTTGAGTCTGAAAGCATCCTTGTGAGTTAGATGTGTTTCCTGAAGACAGCAGATACTTGGCTTGTGTATATTTATCCATTCAGCCAGCCTGTGTCTCTTTAGTGGGCAGTTCAAGCGATTCACATTTATTGAGAGAATTGATAAGTGGGGCAGATTTCTGTTCGTCTTGTTGAGTTGAACTTTGTTGCTTTGTTTTCTCTCTTGAGCTATTGTGGTATCTGGCCTTTGATGTTTAGCTTTTGGATGATTTTACATTTGTGAGTGTTTATTGTGCTGATCTGGGTGTAACACTATTTTGAGTACTTCTTGGAGGGCAGATCTTGTCTTGATGAATTCCCTCAGTCTTTGCTTGTCTGAGAAGGTGTTTATTTCTCCTTCGTGTACAAAACTTAATTTTGCAGGGTACAAGATTCCAGGCTCGACAGTATTCTGTTTGAGAAGAATGAGAATGGGGCCCCAGTCCCTTCTTTCTTCTAAGGTCTCAGTGGAGAAGTCTGCCGTTATTCTGATGGGTTTCCCTTTGTAGGTTACCTACTTCTTTTGCCTTACAGCTTGGAGGAGGGCCTCTTTGGTGGTTATTTTGGTCAGTCTGATGACTATGTGTTGTGGTGTCTTCCTGTTTGCAATGAATCTCCCAGGAATCCTTTGAGCTTCTTGTACCTGGGTATCTAGATTTTTAGTAAGGCCTGGGAAATTTTTCTCTATTATATCTTCAAATAGCTTATCCAACCCTTGTGTATTTTCTTCTTCACCCTCAGCAATGCCTATGATTCTGATGTTAGGCCTCTTCACATAATCCCACATTTCTTGTAGGCTTTGCTCTTTTCTCTTATTTCTCTGCTCTATCTCTGTGACTGACTTATTTAATTGAAAGATGTTATATTCAATCTCTGAGATTCTTTCTTCTGTTTGATCTACCTTGTTCTTGAGGCTTTCCACTGTGTTTTGTAATTCCTTGAATAAATTCTTCATCTCCAAAAGTTCTGTTTGATTTTTCTTTAATATTTTAATTTCTTTAGTGACTTTTTCTTCCACGTCCTGGATTTTTTTTGTGTGGTTTCTTCGTGTTGGTAATCCATTTTTTCTTTCATATCATTGAGTTTTCTTAGAATCCATGTTCAAAATTCTTCTTCTGTCATTTTAGTGTTCTGAATTTGGTTGATGGCCATTGCTAGACAGCTGGTGTTCCCCTTTGGGGGTGTGCTTTCCATTTGATTCTTCATACTTCCAGAGTTCTTTTGGTGATTCCTTGCCATTTGGATCAGCTGTTGCTTCTTACGTTTAGATTTTTGTTTGGATAATGACATGCCCTGTTTAGTCTCTGAGCCCGTAGATGGTGTTTTGGGGTGAGATTCGACCACACCCTGTATGATGAGTCAGCAGATGCAGTAAGAGGCTGTGGGGAAAGACCTCCCTGTCAGTAGGTGGCGCTTGCTGGGAGGAGCAGGCTGCGGTGTTGTTTTTGGGTCCTGCAAACACCTCTGGTTCCTCTGGAGAAGCCCTCTAGTGCCTCAGGTGGTGAATGGGGTCCTGGGACTTCCAGGTGTGTCCTTACTCTCCACCTCAGTGGGGTTAGGTTGGGGAGTGAGTCTGTACAGAGCTGGGTTAGGTGAGCCTGCCCTTAAACTACACAAATGCTTTTAGCAGGGGTCAAAGGTCTTTTCTCTGTTTCTGGACAAAGCTGCCAGGGAGGAAATGGCCCCAGTCAGCCGAAAAGTCTGCATGTGTGGGTGGTACTGTCTGAGACTTGCAGTCTGGAGCAGGCCTCGCTCCTTTCTACCCTCCCCTATTCCGCGGTTTCTCCCGGGCCTCTGCCAGCAGGCAGGACCTCAAGCCAGTAGATCTCCCCTGGCTGTGATGCAGGCTGGGAGGTTCCCTGCCTAGGATCGCAGCCTGAGCTGGGCAAATGCATGGCCCTCCAGGGGAGGAGGTTTGCCCCAAGCAGACTGATCTAACCCTGAAGGCACTCACACCTTGGTAGGCTCCTTCACAAATATCCCTTCTGTGCCCTGGGGCAATGCAATCGAGACCTGGGTGTACAGGGTCTGGTCTGCAGGCCTGTCCCCTGGGCCCTGGAGATCAATCCCTGACCATGCCAGGGAGAGGAATGCCGGTCTCAAGTCACCCACGGGGTGCCCAAGCTGGATTGATGTCTCTCTACCTTGGGATTTGCCCCACTCTGCTGGAGTCACCAGGCAAGCAGCACCTGGGAGGGCTGGTGAGTAGGGAGCTCACAGTCTGTGTGCCCCTCAGTCCGCGGTAGAACCCCAAAAGGAAAGGTCCCGTTCCCTGCAGATGCCTCCGGGTGGTGGCTAAATTGTCTCTCTCGGCAGCCACGGGTAGGGAAGGGGAAGGGGACAATGAAGGAACATGGTGCCTGCCGATGGGCTCGGGTCTGCAGGCGGGGAGGTGCCCTGAGGGAGCTGGGAGCCTGGTGCCGTGTCCGCAAGAAGCTCACCGCTCACTGGCCGCGGCTGTCTCTGGGCTGGTGTTGACAGGTCTCTCCAACCGCTCAGGAGCCCACCAGCAGTCCGAGATGCAAGGAACGGGAAATTTAACCTGTCCACCTACCCTGGTTGCTGGTCTCCAAGCCTCTCCGGGGCCTTCCTCCTTCCAGTTTTCCTCTACAACTTCTTCCCGTGGAGTCTCCTGTAGTTTCGGGCACCCTTCCGCCCCTCATCCGATCTATGTTTGTCTGCCTGTTCATTTTTTTTCACTTTCTTCTAAAATCTGTCTTTCCTGCAGAAACACTCAGGTTGGTGTTTTTTCTCGTCTACCATCTTGTCTCTTTTCCAATTTTGAAATGAATTAAATATTTTAAAAATTTCACAGTTTTTATTTTTAATATGGTAAACATTGATAGATACAACCCATATAAACAAAAGCTCTTTGGGGTCCTCATTTAAGAGTGTGATGAGGTCCTGAGTCTAAGACATTTGAAAACTCCTGGTCCATGCAACTCTCACAGGACTTTAAATGAAATACATTGATGTCACTGTGTATTTCTTTATATTTTTTGAAATGTTTTTAAGCTATTGCCTGGTATAATAAAGGTTTCTGTTTATATATGTAAGGACCATCAGGTGTTTCAATTTATAAAACATGTTTGAAAATCTTCAAATATTATGCTGATTGATTGGTTGCTTATATGTGTCACTTTAACAAATCATCCCAGTGTAATTGTCTCTTCACAGAATTTTTTTTTTTTTTTTTTTGAGAAGGAGTCTCGCTCTGTCACCCAGGCTAGAGTGCCATGGCAGCCTAGCTCACTGCAACCTCAAACTCCTGGGCTCAAGCAGTCCTCCTCCCTCAGCCTCCCAGAGTGCTAGGATTATAGTCTTCACAGAATTTTGATTTATAAATTTCTTTCTTTTTTTTTTTTAAGAGATGAGGTCTCTTTCTGTTGCCCAGGCTGGAGTGCAGTGGCATGATCATAGCTCACTGTAACCTCAAACTCCTGGGCTCAAGCAATTCTCCTGTCTCAGCCTCCTGAGTATCTAGGACCACAGATGTGTGCCACCAGGCCCAGCTACTTTGTTTTTTTTTTTGTTTTTTTTGTTTTTTTTGGTAGGGATGAGGCCTTGCTGTGTTGCCTAGGCTGGTCTTGAACCTGGCCTCAAGCAATCCTCCTGCCTCAGCTTCCCAAAGTGCTGGGATTACAGGTGTGAGACACCACACCCAGCCTGATTTATAAGTTTCTTAAAAAATATCAGTACAGAATAAGTACTACATGATCCCATTTATATTGGGAATCTAAAATAGTCAAACTCATAGAAGCAGAGAGTAGAATGTTGGTTACCAGGGTCTGGGGAGGAAGGAGAATCTGGGAGGTGTTGATCAAAGGGCATATAGTTTCAGTTATGTAAGGTGTAACTCCCAGAAATCTGCTGTACAGCATAGTGCATATAGTTAACAGTTCTTTATTATATATTCAAAAATTTCTTAAGACATTAGATCTTATGTAAAACGTTCTTGTCACACACAAAAAAGGGAAGGAGGAAGCATTTAGAGGTGATGGTTATGTTTATGGCTTTGTTATGCTGATGGTGTTTCACAGGTTTATACTTATCTTCAAACTCACCAAGATGCATACATTAAATATGTACAAGTTCTTGTAGGTCGGTCATATCTCAGTTTAAAAAAAAGAATATCAGTTCTATGATTTCAATTTTAATATCCTAAAACTTTACACTTGCTTCATTGCCAACTGTTCTATACCTGTTCAAGTCCTGCCTTTGTTTTACCACTTAAATTTAAACTTCACTTTCTCTTCGAAGCTCTGCCTTGCCTTAACACACCCACCCCAACCCCACAGAGTTAGGAGCCTATGCTCCGTATCCTTTTAAAACTCATCGCGTCACTCTTACAGGATTTATCACAATATTGTATTAATAATAATTTGTTTGCCTGTCTTTGCTACTTCACAGGTCTTGAAGGGAACAATTCAGGAGGAAGTTTTGATCTGTTCATCTTTCTGTCTCTAACACCCTGCACATTTTAGGCATTTTAATAAATGTTTATTGAATTAATAACAGAGCAAAAACTTTACACAGTGTTTATTCTGTTTCAAATCAAGAATCCTCTGTAATTGGTTGAATACTTAGCGTTTTTATAATCGTTTTTCAAAATCAGTTAACCCATCAGCAGGATAGACCTGCACCTCGGGGAGCCATTGAACCAGGATGCAGTCTTTGTTGCTCTAAGCCACCAGGAGAGAAAAACAGAGACACCGAGATAAGTGTGCTGCTGTTCCTGTCTTCTTTCAGGAGTCTGGGCTGAGCTGGAGGACTCATGTGGAACCCAGCAGAGTGTTACGGCCCCAGGAGGGCATGATCCACCGATGGCCTCATGCTCTGGGTCCACAGCACCTTCAAGCTGATGCTAGGCTTCCTCTTTCCTGGGAGTCCTGATGGGAACTTTGGCTCAAGGACTCCTGATTGGCCTGGCAGAAACTTTCTAAGACTTTTTCTGCCTGACCTGCCTTCCTTTCCTCTCCTCTTGGGAAGGATCTACTGGCACCCTCCCCATTTTCCCTCATACACAGTTTCCCACATAAATCTCTTTTAGGTCTAATCCTGTGATAACATCTGCTTCTCAGAGAACATGAACTGTCAACATGAGCTGCCACATGGGGCGACTGGTTTAGAGCCACATTAGAAGGGCTGATTAATCTGGTGTTATGGGTTTAAATGGCTATCTCCTGTATTGGTAGTCTGCTCTTTGAGGTTTTACCTGGCACACAGTTGTTGGTCAGCGTATGTTGAATTATTCACTCTTCTCAGGACCTCATTGCCTGTGGCTGACTCTGGTTTAGTTGCCCATTGTGAACTTCATGAGAGCAGGGTCTGAGTGCCTTGCTCACCTGTGAGCCCCAGGCATCAGAGCAGGCTTGTGTGTTGTTCATGTCCAACTCCAGCTTGCTGAGTCTCCCTCATGTGACTCATTGCACCATCTACTTTTCTATAGGAGCACTTACAGTAAGGAGGTACTTTTAGAGAATTCTGCACCTCATGTTTGTCTTCCTTACCTGGCAATCCTAAGGACCTTGACGAGAGTGGCACTGCTCTTCTGCTCTCTGCTGGCCAGTCTGTAAACTGCCTTGATCTCTCACACAAGCATTTGTTGGCAGGGAGTAAGAAACATGCTGTCACGAGGGCAGCCTTCTTCAGGGAGAGCACCTGCTTTTCTCCCCAGGGGTAGGCTCTTGGCCAAGGTGTGTGGGGTATTTGTGGGTCTGGACTGTACACTTTGAGGCAGCCCCTATTGGTCATTTAGTTCCCTTCTCTTTGACCTTCAGTCTCACAGAGTGGGGTGAATATATATCCAGGACTTAGAAGTTTGAGAATAGATTCAGAGGTGGGGCCCTGCTCAGCTGGAGTGCAGAGGCTTGGCCTGAGGAAGTGTCCTCGTGGACGCGAGCATGGGGGGTGGAGTCAGCTGTTCCTGGTGCCCACCTTTCACGCGGTGTGTCCTCACTGAGTGGGGACTCTGCCTTGTTGCCGTGACCCTCCTGTCATCACTGGGGCACAGCAGGTACGAGGATAAGTGTTCCATCTTTTGAAAGTTGAAAAAAAAGCTGAAACTCAAGAGCTGCTATTTTATTTTATTTTATTTTATTTATTTATTTATTTTTGAGACAGAGTCTCACTCTCTTGCCTGGGGCGAGTGCCGTGGCGTCAGCCTAGCTCACAGCAACCTCAAACTCCTGGGCTCGAGCAATCCTACTGTCTCAGCCTCCCAAGTAGCTGAGACTACAGGCATGTGCCACCATGCCCGGCTAATTTTTTCTGTATATATTTTTAGCTGTCCAATTAATTTCTTTCTATTTTTGGTAGAGACGGGGTCTTGCTCTTGCTCAGGCTGGTCTCGAACTCCTGAGCTCAGGACGATCCGCCCGCCTCGGCCTCCCAGAGTGCTAGGATTACAGGCGTGAGCCACCACGCCCGGCCTATTTTATTTTTTTGAAACACATATTTATTTAATATTCTAGTGTATTCTTTTGTCTGATCTGCACATTTATTTAATATAAAAAGGAATTCATAGTGTTTGGTAACTGTACTATGGTATAACTGAATAAAGGATGAAAATTAAGTAGGGTTAAGTTAATGGAAAGACTTTATTCTGACAGTAAGTCTTTTATTTTTTTTATTATCTATTATTTATTAAAAATACTTTTTTGGTTGGGCGCAGTGGCTCACACCTGTAATCCTAGCACTCTGGGAGGCGAAGGCGAGAGGATCACTTGAGCCCAGGAGTTGCAGGCTGCAGCGAGCTATAGTGACACCACTGCACTCTAGTCCGGGCAATAGAGTGAGAGTCAAAAAACATTTTTTAGGGCAGTTTCAAGTTCACAGCGAAATTGAGAGGAAGCTACAGAACTGTCCCGTGTGGCCCTACCGTTGCACAGGTGTAGCCACCCCCATTATCAGCATCCCAGTAAATCTTTTAAAACTAGTTTTTGGTGTAGCATTTTGTTTGCAGTGGGCTTGCTTCTGGGTAAGACTAACATAATCCTCGTCGTTCAATTTTTATACCCTTAAATTGTCTAACATTTCCAGTATTGTCCTTGTCTATTAAAAAGATTAGGAAATTATACGTTGCTTGGCAAAGAAAAACTACATAGTCAGAAAAGACACAACAGTAAAAATAATTGTTACCTCTGTTGTTCGCTGATGGTAATCACTGAGAATAATGTACCCAAGGATCTCCCTCCTTGGTTCTTGAAGGCAATAGTTCAGCTTACAGCTGGGGCATGGTGATTGTGCAGGGGTTTCCTTTCAGACTGTGGCTTTGTATTAATCAGCTGTAAGGAAAGAACAGAAATCCTGTTTCTTCTTCAGTCTACACTATTCATGATTTTACTACCATTTTGGAAATAGCAGAAAAAGAACTTTTATTCCCTTTCAGATTTCAGAACTTTTCCTACCATATCTTTAATAAAGCAACTTTAAATTAAGTCTCCAAAACTCAAAAGGACACACTTGTTTGTATGTTGAAGCCCTAACCCCCAATGAATTATGTTTGAAGATAGGACCTTTAAGGAGATAATTAAGGTTAGACGAGGACACAAGGTTGGGGCCTACTCCCATAGGACTGGTGTCCTTATAAGAGGAGGAAGAGACACCAGGGATATATGTGTACAGAAGAAAGGCCATGTGAGCAAGAAGAGATCGATCTGCAAGCCAAAGAGAGAGCCCTCACCAGAAACCAGCCCTGCCGCCACCTTGATCTTGGACTTCCAGACACTGAGAAAATAACTGTCTGTTGTTTAAGCTGCCTAGTCTGTAATATTCTGCTATAGCAGCCTGAGTAGACTGAGACACTCAGTGTGTCATCTTGTTTAACAACATTCAACAGACTGAGTGCCAAGGGGGTCACAGCCTAGTGGGCACCAGAAGACATAAACAGTGTCAATGTCCTCAAATGTGTCCAGGGCCCAGTCAGCCCAAGAAGGGGAGTGATCGTCAATGCTGGGTGAGCGGGGCCGACAGAGGAAGCAGTTTCCTCGAGCTTTGTTTTGAAAGCATGTGTGAGGAGGGTGCAGGAGGAGAGCAGGGAAGAACCTCGAGATGAAGGTGAGCCAAAGCCAAGTGGGCCAGGAGGATTCCAGAGAGTTCTCCAGGCAGATGAGTAGAGAGAACAGATAGAAGAAGGTGGGGGCTAGCTTATAGCAGGATTCACACATCTTGGTGAGAAGTTTGGACTGGATTCCCTGTGGTATAGACCAGTGTCGCAACAAACTCAAATGCCTCCTGCTGCTGGTTGGGTATTCTGGATGTATGAGGTGACCAAGGGTAAGGCAGGAGTGGGGCTGGCATCCGGCGGCTCCAGAGTGGCACTGTCCAGAACTTTCTATAGTGATGGGGTGTTCTGTTGCTGTCCAGCATGGTAGCCACTAGCTACATGTGGCTACTGAACACTTGAAATGTGGCTAGTGGGACCAGGGAACTGATCGTTCAATGTAATTTACTTTTAATTAAAGTAATTAAAGTATTTAATTAAATAACCACGTATGGCCAGTGGCTACTGTGTGGACAACACAGCAAAGTGTATGCTTTGCTTAAAGGTATCCTATTAAAAAGAAAAACCATCAAAATATAACTTATGCTGTTTTCTACCCCTGCTCTTGACAAAGAGGAGAAAATGGGCAAGGTGAAAATACGATATGTGTGCACATTCAAGAACACAGGAGATCTTGAAAACAAGTGGCCAATTTTTTTTTAAAGAGCTATGGGGGTGGTTGTTCCTGGGTGCTTTATTTTAAGCAGATCTTCCTTAATAAATGATGGGGCCAGCAGTTTTTTTTTTTTTAAAGATATTAAGCAAAACAATTAAAATATTCCTGGCCGGGTGCAGTGGCTCATGCCTGTAATCCTAGCACTTTGGGAGGCCGAAGAGGGAGGATCACTTGAGGCCAGGAGTTTGAGGCCAGCCTGGGCAACACAGCGAGACCCCATCTCTACAAAAAACAAAAAAATGATCTGAGTGTGGTGGCACGCTCCTGCAGTCTCAGCTACTCAGGAGGCTGAGGCAGGAGGATTGCTTGAGCCCAGCAGTTCAAGGTTCCAGTGAGCTATGATGAGACCACTGCACACCAGCCTGGGCAACAGCAAGACCCGGTCTCTTAAAAAAAAAAAATTCCTGTGTGAGCTCTCTGTCTCTGTGTCTGTCTTTCTCTTTGATTTACAAAGATTATTCTGCAGTATGTGAAAAGGAGATTGGAGGAGTCAGAAATTGGGGTGCAGAAAAGTTGGCTTAAAGGACTCATTACAGTTGTCCAGGGCAAGAGGATATGTTGGCCTGGACAGGGCCGAGCCAGCAGCATGGAGAGGATTGTCGAGGTGGAGCCAGCAGGCTTTGCATGAAGTGCTTGTTGAAGGGGGGGTCTAGGGTGCCCCTAGAGTTTCTGGAATGAGTAACAAGATGGTGGTGCTGCCCACAAAGATGGGGTGCGCAGAAGGTGAGGCAGCTCTGGGAGATCCAACTGGTAGTATCCAAGTGACACATTTGGATATGTGGGTCTGGTACTTTCTAGAAAGGGCTAGACTAGAGGTAGAAATTTGGAACATACTTGGGACATCAGTATTTATAGTAATTGGGGCGAATGTGATTGCTCTCTAGGGAGAGGCTTATGATAAAACCCTGCGGAGCCCAAACCATAAGGGAAAGGCAGAGAAGGAAGCTACAGGGACGGGAGGAGGTACCTGCAGAGCGGGCAGAGCAGCGGTGTGGGCGTCTGCGCCAGGCAGGACAGGTTTCCAAGAAAAAGAAGCGTTTGTGGAGGAGTTTCCAGGTTGATATTCATGACCTACCATGGTGGAAACTCTGACGAGGGGAGGCAGGACTGGGGCAGTCAGCAGCAGAGGGACAGTGACTCCTTTGGATGGGAGGTGGTGGTGAGGGAAGGATGTGGTTTTCATTGGTTTTCCAGAGTCTGCCTGCTGGCTCCACCTCAGTGATCCTCTCCATGCCGTCACAGCTCACTGCAGCCTTGAACTGCTGGGCTCAAGTGATCCTCCTGCTCAGCCTCCGTTAGAAGGCACGACCAGTTGTCTGGGGAAGGGGGCATTCAGAGAGCAGGCCCCACCTCTGCCTTGACCGGAGCTGCTTTTCCACTGTACACCTCCAGAGAGTTCATCTGAATGGAAGGTGTGCAGCTGAAAAATTGGAAAAATACTGTAGTGGATGATATCTAAGTTGCAAGATTAGTCCAAGTTCTAATCATGAGAGTCCACTAAGAATAATACCACAGTGTGGCTTTAGCTCACCAAGTGATGTTTAAAAGCATTCTTCTGCTAAATGCCTGCTATTTTAAAAGATTTATTATCTATTTATACATTTATGTCATATAAACTTGTTAGCCAAGAGCTGTATTTTTATGAAAGTCTTGTTACCATTCACTGTGACATCTTTTTTTTTTTTTAATTTTTTTTTTAATTTCAGCATATTATGGGGGTATAGGTGTTTAGGTTACGTATGTTGCCCTTGCCCCCCACAAGTCTGAGTTTCAAGCGTGTCCATCCCTCGGATGGTGCGCATTGCACTCTTTGTGTATGCATATACCCGTCCCCTCCTCCCCCCTCCCCCCTGCCCAACATCCAATAGATGTTATTCTTTTTTTTTTTTTTTTTTTTTTGAGACAGAGTCTCACTCTCTTGC